>CM053783.1:520616990-520814490 GCA_028749045.1 Cupressus sempervirens | reverse complement strand
CTATTATACTCTTCCTCTTCTCATTGTTTTCTCCCTCTATTTTGTGTTGTAATCATCCTCTTTATTTGTATGTGTTACCTCATGTGACCCTCACCCCTCTTCTACTTTTCTTCCACCTCCCTACCCCTCTAACCATCACTTCCCCTCACACACACACACACACACCTCACATCTCTCTCTCTCTCTCTCTCTCTCTCTCTCTCTCTCTCTCTCTCTCTCTCTCCCTCTCTCTCAGACACACACAAACATAGAGAGAGACATATTTCTCCCCTCAATAATCGAAACATATCTTCCCACTAATTACCTTTTGTCTCTCTAATCTATTTCTCTAAAATTTATCTACCCATAATTAACCTCTTAGACTCTCCCTATGTACAAATTCACCATATCTCCCCCCCCTCTCTCTCACTCTCACACACACACCTCTTTTTGAAATCTCTCCCCATAATTACCCACTTTCACTCTTATTTACATAAACTCACAATTTCCACTCCTCTCTCTCTCTCTCTCTCTCTCTCTCTCTCTCTCTCTCTCTCTCTATCTATACTCTCTCTCTCTCTCTCTCTCTCTCTCTCTCTCTCTCTCTCTCTCCCCCCCCCCCCCCCCTCTTCTACCTTAATGTTATCCCTCATCCCTCCCACTAATTACCTTTTACCCATCCCCCCTCTCTCTCTCTCACACCCGTCCCCCTAATTACTCTCTTTCACTCTTTCCCCTCCCTTCTCTAATAATATTTTCCCCCACATTTATCCTCTTTATCCAACTCATGTCAATGGGTGTAATGTGTTCTCTTGGTTTATATTTTTGTGTTTTTTCCTTTAAAAGATGCTTGTGTATCAAATTTTAATTCCACTTTGCTCCTCTCGCACATGTTTATAAATTTCCTTGAATTAATAGTGAGGTCTTCTTAAGATTAAATTTTATTTTATCTACCTTGTATAACATAATTTTATTTTATTTTTGCTACTTTTGTATATTTTTCTTGTAATCGTAAAGTTGAGGAATCTGTTTTTTCAAATATTAGAGAGTATTTCCATTTGTTTTTTAATTCTATCTAAACCATATTTTGTCTATTCTAAATTATTATGTTAAGTACTCAAAAGTAGAAATACTTAATTCTAATTTTAAGAAAAATCTTTTCTATTATGTCATTTAATAAGCAATCTTCTTCTTATAGGATTTTTTTTCAAATATTAAGATAAGCTTCTTATTGATTATTTGTATTAATTAGGATAATATATTTTTGTAGCAATTGGTTTAATGGCGGTGGTGTTCCAATTAAGGTTTTAAAAAAATATTTTTCAAACTTTATAATTAATTAAGTGGTTGTGGCAGTTTGAAAATCAAACTTTCTAATTTCATAACCAATGTGTCCATTCTAAATATTTTTAAAAATGAAGGTTCAATTTTAATCACACTTTTTTCATAATATTTTTATGATGGTTTTTTTTAAAGTTAAAAAATGAACTTAAAAACTTAACTTTATTTGTTATTTTTAATTACTTTTTTTTCAACAAAAAAAATTGTCTTAAGTTATATTTTCAAAACCTAACCTGACTTATTATTTTAGTTACTTTCTAAACTTATTTTATCCTAAATTAATTTTTATCATTCAAACTTTCTTATTTTAAAATAAATTTCTATTATACTTTAACTAATTTCTATTTGATAATTCCCAAAACTACCTAACCTCTAACCATTTAAGATTTTTTCTTTGAATTATAACTAGAAGATAAATAGCTTTATTGTTTTATTCAAAAAACACAAACATTGTAAACCAAATATTATAACTTAAACATGCAAAGAAAGAACTCTTTGAAAAAAGCAATGTCTAAAGACATGCAAAGGGGAAAGTGAAATAAAAGAAACAACACAACAAATCTATATACAACTAATGATAGATGATTGATCAATCTACATAAATTAAAATTAAAATTTCAAGGTGTTTTTATAGCTATAAATTAATAGAATTTTTTTCATTCAAATATTTTAAGTTCAAAATTTTTTTTCATTCAAATATTTTAAGGTCAAATTTTTAACTCCCAAGTAAAGATTTAAATTCAAATTTGGACATCTAAATATAGAATTGAAGTAATGTGGTGGTTTTTCAATAGATTTTGGTACAACATAGAGGTGTGAGCTATACAAATATCAATTAATTATTTTTTCATCCTAAATTAGTTTTGTGACATTCATACTTTCTAATTTAAAAATAGATATTTATTATACTTAAACAACTTTCTGTTTAATAATTTCCAAAACTACTCAACCTATAACTGTCTGAAGATTATTTCTTTCAATTGTAACTGAAACATAGATTTCTTTATTGTTTTATTCAAAAAAATTAATTATTAAAACACTTAAAAAATATCTTCTCCTATTATTATTTAGGAACTCAAAATGTAAAAAGACCAAAAGAAACTATACAAACAAACCAAAAATCAATACTCCAAAATATCAAATTAATGTGTTACCCCTACCTACAAAATTTGATGAAACTATTGTACACTCGAAAGTGTCCCACTCTAAACCCTTCTATCCAAACAATTCCATGAGTTTGGAATGCTTGGATGCCGGCTTAGAGCTCCCTATCCACGGAGTGCAAGAGAGTATATTTCAAGAATAAGAAGGCTCTCAGATGAGCCTTAGAGATACTCTTCTTGCTAGTAAACCATGCAATGGGAGGTTCCAAAGACAAGATGCAAGAATGCAAATTTCCCAAGGAGTTACTCAAGAATGCAATGCAACTAAAGATTAAACTAGAATGAATATGAAAAGTGCAGCTATTCTAAGCATGGATGAGAGTGTTACAATCCAAATATTAAGCTATGTGAGATAGATTATTGCAAAATAGAAGCTAAACTAACATGCAACATGAATCTAAGCTAAAATGCTATGGTATGAGAGAATGTAGACAAGAAATAGAAGTTCTCCACAAAGCTCCAAAGAAACTTGTTAGAAAACCTGCAGCACAACAATATTCAAAATGATGATTGATTGAGGGGGAAAGCTCTCTCCCTTTTAAAGATGTATGGATGGTAGAGATCAAGATGAAGATGGTGGATGATCAATGGTGGAATTCAAAAAAGAGGAGTGATCCATGTGCACACACAAGTCAACCAATAGAATATAAGTTGACTTGTCATATAAGACAAAAGTCTCACAAGCCTTTTCTTTTAATTGTAAAATAGAAAAAGGACTTTATGTGTGCACTTTAAGTGGGTTAGAAGAATGGGGTGTTTTATTTAATTAAAAGGGGACATGTTCTTTTAATCAAATAATGAACTTAGGATAGCATAGTCAAACTATAGGTTATAATCAAATAAATTGATTATTAGCAATTTGGCTTAGGTAAGTGATTAAATTAATTTAGCCAAAATGCTAAGAAGGGGGCTAATAGTCTAGATGACCATTTTTAGGTGATTACAACTATATCTGTTTGCATCCTTTAAAATCCTACTAATCTCAAAATTACTACTGATTGTTAAAAATATAAATAAATTACATTACAGTAATATGTGTTTGTAACTACCTCTCTTCATATTTTTTCCCACTCATGTCTATGTAACCATCTCTCTTTTATACTATCTTCCATAAAATCAAGTCATAGTTTAATATATAAAATATTTATTAGCCTGTTCTAAGTATTTATCACATAAAAAATAGTATGCAAATTTCATAACAAATACATTTTAATACAATTTATTCATTACAAAAAAGGCCACAAATATTAGAATTTGGTCTTAGCCCATTGTTTGAGAACTTGACCCCCTCCAGAGCCATTAATCACTGGGCCATACTCAAGCCTCTATAGAAAGAACTCCTTTTGGAAAAGAATCATAAAAAGCTAAGGATCATTTACTTGTAACTTGAAAGGGATCTTAAAAATGTCTTTAAAAATACTAGTGATTGTAAGGTTTTCGATTACAAACAAATCATTTGTGTGTCTTAGCAAATACATTAAAATCTAGATTTTATTGATCTCCACAAGATCAATTGAAATCAAAAAGTATTTATTTACTAAAAGTAAAGAATCCTATATCCTAAGTAGTTTTAAATTTTGAGTCATCTTGGAGAAAATGAGGCTCACCTAAGAAAAAAGACAACTCGAAATGCTTTGTTAAATTGATTGAAAAGATTGCTCTATTGATATAATGGATTCTCAAAATTGGATAGCTTGCTCAAATCAAAAAGCTTAAGATCATAGAATAACACTCTTCCATTTTAACTTGCATCTATTATCTAGTAGGATCTCATTTCTCTGAAGAGACTCAAATTACATTACTTCCATGTATTATCTCACTTCATTTCATTATAACTTCAACTATTACATCTTCTCAATTCATTTATATTATTTTGTAAATGTTTCTAAACTCTTTAATATTGTTGAATGGGTCTATTCAATCAACTATCATTCTAAAATATGCAAGACTTACAAGTGGTTGTCTAATTTCTTTTAAAAAGCTAAATGTTTACATTGATGAATGCTTCCATTGTAGAAAGCCTCTCGACTTAAGAAAATGCACTGATCTCTATGATTTAATGGATATCCATACCTTATTCTAAATTTGATGTAACAAATTGTCAAGTATGGCTTTATGCCTACCAATTATATTTTCTAGAACATTTTTGGTTTGGATAATAGTACAAAACACAACTCAAACACCTAACATTGATAGGCTTATTACCAATGATTCTATGATAGAAAATGGTATGATCTCTATTTCTCAACCCTTATATTTCTAATTCATTATGCAATTGTAATGGGAGTTTATTCTTGTTGGCATGGAATCATCAATAATCATTTCAAGGACCCCAACACAAATGTCAATTTTCACATTCAAATCCATAACCCCAAATTGTTGCTCAGAAAGCCCACCTGGGAGACTAACAAAAAATGGGTTGCCTACTACCATGAATTTTTGGCTAGAGTCTAAGGTCATCAAGGGCCCCTAGAATCACCCAAAACACTTTTCCCAATAGTATATTGAATTTGTTTGATTTGATGAAAGAGTGGAAATTATGTTGGATTATTTTGATCTAGGCATTTCAAAGAGACCCAGATTCATGAACCTTTATTTTGAAGATCCTAATCATCGAGGTCACAAAGTTGAACCTAGTTGCATAAGAATGTTGGCTCCACTATTATCAAAACAAGAAATCACAAATATAACACACTTCAGCAAGAATAACTATAGTTAGAGTGAGATCACCAATAGCATATATTATTGTATCAAAATAATGGCCTAGAATACATATTACATTCTTAAATTTATAAGAAATCATCTCCTTAATTTGCGTTGAGAGTGAGAGGTCTCTTTATGAAAAATATGCTTCTAAACTAATAAAAAAAAATATTTATGTATAAATTGACTCTCTAAATGGTGCTGAGTAGGACTCCACCCTTGTTTATATCAATTAGTGGGTGCATGAGCCTTTACATGTCTTAAAACAAAGAAAAAAGTAGTAGATAAGATGAAGGAATCTGTATGAGTATCAGAGTGTCATTTAAAACTCTCAATTTGGAAGCTTGACCTTCTCTTGGAATTTTTGGGAGTTGAACTATCATTAAAATGCATTTTTGGTGCATAGAAAACTCTAAATTTGGAACTAGTAGTTAACTGCCAACACACCTCTAGAATAGTGAACCTTACACACCTGCGTGCCTTGATGAAATTTGTGCAAGGTTCTAAATTCACCAAAAATTCAAAGTTCTCAATTTTGGAAACTATTTATGGGTTTTTCTTAGACAAATTCTAGGAGCACTCTAGTGTACTTTTTTTCCTTTTTTGATTTTATACCTTTTTTATAGCCAAAAATTTTCATAGATATAAACTCTTTCTTCTTCTTCTATCTAAAATCCAAAGGCACCTATGTTGAATCTTGTCATTAATAGTTGCATAAGCCAAGGAACTTGTTCTTGTTCATGTGTCAAACCTCTGTATCTTTGATCTTTAGTGAAAATTCATATATCAAAACCTACACGTGACTCCTTTGAAGGTGAAGGTTACCAGCTTAGGTGAGATCTCTATTATTTTTGATAATGAAGATGCTATGTTTAATCTATGCAATTGCACATTATCTTTTTTAACAAGATTTTCTAGGTATTTTTAGTTGGCTTTTATGGAGGTCTTCTACTCAAAATTTCAAGTTGAAACTTTTATCAGTCTCTAAAATTGAGCAGTTGAAGGCTCACTATTTTAGGGATTGAAATTAGATTTTTAGCTCTTTTTTCCAATGGTGTAAAAGATTTTGAATTCTAAGCTCTAGGTCAAAAGTTATGACCCCAAAAACTTAAGGATACCCTTTTATCTACACAAAGAAGCAAACATTAGTTATCTCATGTTGGAAGACCCAAAAGAGGACTCCACAAGACTTAAACTATCAAAAATTGGGTTAAAACCAATCAAAATAGATGAGACAATGAATTTTTTCCCCCAACAGCTAGTTTTGTGCACTTGCACACCTTAGAAGGTGCACTAGGTACACAAATTTTCCTTGGAGATGGGAAACTGTGTAGTTGTACACTAGTGCACATACATACCTTGACAAGGTGTGCATGGTGCACATGTGTGCAACTATGCATTGTGGCATTATGCAAGTGTAGGGGGATTGGCCTTTGAGGGTGCGCACATGTGCATGTGTGCATCCCTAGAGTAGAGGTGAAGTGTGCATGTGTGCACTTGGAACACATGCACATGTGCACACTTTAAGCACATGAAGTCCTAAACTTGACATTTATTCTATCTGTTTGCTTGACCCTTCTTGATTAGAGGTTGAGGTTTGACTTAGACCTAGGGGAGGGTCCAAAATGATCAAGGCTTTAGACTATATGCCTCATAGGGAATTTTTAAACTAGGGGGTCTCCAATTTGTGACTCAAAATGGGGCACACATAGTCAAACCACAACAAATAGCCCCAAAAAAAGGGAAGAAATGGAAAAGAAATTTCTTCATCAGCAAGCATTCTTCTGAGATGTTTCAAATGATAATTGAATTCTGAACACTTCAAGTAGCTTTCAAGTTCCTTGATAGTCAGAACTTCAAAATCTTGAATCTTCAAGCCTAGTCTATGCTTAGTGTATTCATTTCCTTTGACTTCTTGAGGTGTAGTCTATCATGAGTATCTAGCAACTTGGAGGAATTTTATGCTTCACTGGTTCACTCATAAAGAATCCTTGTAGAACATGTTTATCAATCATTTATCTAACTAGATGAGAGAATTTTTCCTAAGGACTCTTAACAAGTTATCCTTTTTTTGCATTTTAGGCCTTAAGTAATCTTTGAATTTTTCTTCATGAAGCTCACATGTTTCCATTTTATTCTTCCATGAAGCCATTTTGGAGGGTATATCCCTATTGTCTAATTACCTTTCTTAGACCTTTTGGAATCATTCATTCTTAACACCATCTTTCTTTTTATTCTCTTTTTGTTCTTTAACCATTCTTAAACTATGTGGCCAAGGCATTGGTGTCATTTCTCAGATTCTTTCTTTAGTTTGATAACCTATGCATTCCTCTTTTGATGAAATTTTAGGAAACTCTCATGCCAAATAGTGATATTAGCAATTCTTTGAAGAGACCTTTTGTTTGAACCCATAGGGTTTGGACTATCCCTTGCTGCCATTAAGCTTGTTTTGAAAACACTAAAATAGTTGATCTTTAAATCTACAAGGTGATGAGAACTGTTGATTTGAAATTTTGAATTCAAGATTGAAAGTCCTCTATTACTACAAGTAACATCCATTCTTCAGTTGGTACAAGAAACAAAATCATCTAAATATTTTGACAAAGAAATACCTCTTCCCTAAAAGTTGAAACCACAAGGAGTGATTTATGAAATGTATCAAGAATGAGTCTTGATTACACCTAACCCCTGGATTGACACAACTAAAGAAAGAAAAAGAAGAAAAAAGAAACAAAACCCAAACAAAAAGACTCAACTCAAAGAAAACTAACACCTAACTAGAAATACTAAAAAGACTATAAAAAAATAGAAAAAAAAACTTATATATAGAAAATCTTGAATAATAAGAATTTGGGGTGGTTATCAGTATATTTCTCATTATGTGAGTAGTAATGAACCACCCCATATAGTTCTAAAAAATGTAGACTTGTCTTTGTACTTGGAAAAATAAAATTTTGACAATCTTGATTCAAATTTTGGGTACAAATCACTCAAAATCAGAAGTTGTGATAATCCTTTATAGCCATAATTAATCCACAAACAAGTTCTCTTACCATCATCAAAATATTCAAATTGAAAATCATCAAATTGAGAGGGATAATGGGAAGATATTGTATGCACCCTAAAATGGTCACCTAGACTATGGGCCCCCATTATTCAATTTATCAATTTCCTAAATAAATGGTTTGTAATATTTTATTAAATCAATTTCCTTGATCAAATTCAATTATTTATTTTTCTAAGGTCGATCATTTTATCCTGAGTCTTGTTTAATTAAAAGAAAATATCTATTTTAATTAAATAAAATAAGTTCCCATTTAATTAAAAGAAAACCTCTCTTTTAATTAAATTCATCCACATTTAATTAATTAAGAGAAAAACCCATCTTTTAATTTAATTAAATATTTCCTATTTAATTAAAAGAACTTGCTCCCTTTTAATTAAATAAATCCCACGTGAAAAAGGAAATGAAATAAATAAAAATTAAATAAATTCTTTTTTCCTTCCCTCATTTAATTCTTCTCCTCTTTTCTCATTGGTGGAATTTTGTCTCACATGGATCAAGCTCTATTATCCCATATTGGTTTGAGAAGCTTCCCACCTCCACATTTTTTTTTATAAGGGAGAACCCTCTCCTCATTTTTGACATCCATTATTATGCTATTTTTATTCTGCAAGTTTGGAGAGCGATTTTTGGAGAAGTTTGGACATTAAAGCATTTTGTGGAGAACTTCTATCTTATTGTCTTCTTCTCTCATGAATACATGGCTTCCATAATGATGATCCATCTTTGCATTTTCATATTATTTTAGAGTCATATTTATTTTCATAGATTAATATTGCATTGTTATTTCCTTTCATAGGTTAGATTTTCTTTCTTGCATTGCTTTGCATTGTTATCATTTAGATTAGTTTGCATCTTCATTTTTATTCATATTTTTATCCTTGAATCTCTTGTTTCATGGTGTAGTTGCATGGGCACAAACTAGGTCAAATTGAGGGCCTCCATTAGAAACCCTTGCACTCCATGAATAGAGAGCTATGAGCTGCCATTTGAGACCTCATTTTTGAGCAATTTTGGGTATAATGACTCATAGAAGTGTGCCCACATGGCATACAGATATCACCTGATCTAGCAAGTCCCTCACCATGGGGGTATACTCACACATTGTAATTTCTTCTTCTGGTAGTCTTATCTCGTGGTACACAACTCCACACTCACATGGAAATACTAGCGTTGATGATGTAATATAGCTTTGTGAATGTAGCAGCCTCTTTGAAGACCTTTTCAATGGTATCAATGTCTTTGGGTGGGAGCCTTCTTAAAAAAATATAAGTTAATGAATCCATTTTTCCCAAATAGATCTAGACAATAGCCTTTGTGGTATAATGTAAGGAAACTCCATTCTTTGATACATCCTATAGAAGTGGTGATTAAACTATGAAATAGTCTCTTGGGGATCCCTCTTAATTGAGATGAACTGATGATGTAGGATAATTGGATCAATATAAATCTTGAATTTTTCCAGGAAACTTGCTCTCAAGAGATTTCCAATCCCTTATTAATGCTAGTGGTAGATTGAGGTATCAATTAAATGTCATTTCCCCCAAAGTGTAAGAAAAAAGGAAGCATACCACGTCCATATGCTAAATATAGTTTGATTATAGATCTCCTTGAAAATTCTAATATGATCTTTTGTTGTTTCTGATTCTCCATAGATGAATTGTGGAAAAAACTTTTTATGATTTTTGGGCAAGTCGTGTAATGGACTAGATAGATTCAAAGGTGAACTTTAGGCATTGTAGAAAGACATGGTTCATTATGATGGGAATGTGTGAAATAGACTATAGAGTGGATGATGATGATGGAATTTTTAATATGAATGGGTGGAGTTCATGGTATCCCTTTATCACTATAAGGCTTTTCAAAGTGACCAAGTTCTAGGAATTTGTGTTTATTCTAGAAAAGTGCATCTCTAAAAAGTGCACCTTGAAAAAGCGCACATGCACACTAGTGCACCTTCAGACCTTCTGATAGTTCATAGACTTGGAACTTCTTTTTTTCAAACTTCTAAAAATTATAGAATTTTCAAACAGCAACTTTATTTTTTTGAGCGAAATGATTTTCAAACCCTCCTTCTAGTGCCACTTCTATTGAGCTATCATTTTGGATGATGCTTAATGGCAAGAATCCTTTCAAACTCCTCTTTTGAAAATCTAATCAGGGATGAAATCCAATGTTCTAGATGATATTGCAACCTACTAAAATCTATTTAGTTGAAGATAATTGTATTTTTTGACAAAGAGGCCTTTTCTATTTCAAACCAATTTTTGATAAGATGATCAATCTGCTTCTTATTTCAAAATTAACCACAAAAAGAGATATCTTTTTGGTATTTTTCATTTTTAAATGAATGCAATCTAACAATGCAACTATATGAATTCCTAATTTAACCAAGGGCTAGAAAAGTAAATAACAAAGATAAGGTAATGAGAGATGAAAGTAAATAGCATAAAAGGAAAATTCCTAATGGACATAAACCATAGTAAAAACATGTTTGCAACTTAAATTGTTGAGAAGATTGGGTAGGAAACCAATGAAAATAGGAGCAGCACTTCTTTAAATCTACTAATGCAATTGTTGATAGAAACTTAGTAAAAAAGAAAGATGTTTCACTTCTTATCACATTGCAAGGCCACAAAAAATGCACTCATGCAAGACTAGAAGCTATGTAAGAATAATAGGGTGATTTTCTCTCCAATGTGGTATGTCACCAAAGTTTGTCAACACGTGACAAACACCAAAACTAAAATATCATGCAATCAAATCAACACAACAAAACTATTGGATCCATTATTATCATGAACAAGAATCCACAAAAATAATACACTCTGATAAGAATAACTACACTCAAAATGAGAGAACCAATAGCATATATTATTGCATCAAAATAATGGCATGGAATACATATTACATTCTAGAATTTATAAGAAGTCATCTCCTCAATTTGTGTTGAGAGTGAGAGATGTCTTTATGCAAATATATTCTTCTAAACTAATAAAACTAATCTATTTATGTACAAACTGACTCTCTTAATGGTGCTAATAAGGAGTCCACCCTTTTTTATATCAATTAATCAGTGCATAAGCCTTTACATGTCTTACAACAAAGAAAAAAGTAGTAGATCAGAAGAAGGAAGCTATAAGAGGATATGAGAGTCACTAGAAACTCTAAAAATGGAAGCTTGAACTTCTATAGGTATTTCTAGGAGTTGAACTACTATCAGAATGCATTTTTAGTGCATGGAAAGCTCTAAATTTGGATCTAGTAGTTGACTACTGGCACACCTTGATGAAATTTGTACAAGGTGCTCAATTCATGAAAAAAATCAGTGTTCTTAGTTTTGAAAATGGTTTCTAAGTTTTTCTCAGATGAGGTCTTGGAGCACTCTAGTGTACTTATTTTTCCTTTTTCAATAATTTATACCTTCTTTATAGCCAAACATTTTCATAGATTTGAATTCCTTCTACTTCTTCTATCTGAAATCCCAAGGCACCTATGTTGAATCTTGTCATTAATAGTTGCATAAGATGAGGAATATGTTATGGTTCATGCATCTAACCTTTTTTTCATTGATCTTTAGTGCAAATTCATATATCAAAACTTATGTGTGACTTCCTTAAATGTGAAGGTTACCATGTTAGGTGAGATATTGCCTCTAATAATGAAGATGCTATGATAATATGTGCACTTGCACATTATCCTTTTTCACAAGATTTTCTAAGTCTTTTTACCTGGCTTTTTTAGAGGTCTTCTACTCAAAATTTCAAGTTGAAAATTTTATCAATCTCTAAAATTTGGCAACCTAAGGCTCGCTATTTTAGGGGCTAAAATTAGAGTTTTAGTTCTTCTTTCCAATAGTGTAAATGGTTTTGAATTTTGAGCTCTAGGTCAAAAGTTATGACCTTGATAGGTTAAGGATGCCTTTTTATCTACACAAAGAAGCAAACATTAGTTTTCTGATGTTGGAAGACCCAAAAGAGGACTACAAAAGACTCAAACTATCAAAAATTGGGTCAACACCAGTCAAAATAGATAAGGCTATGAAATTTTCCCCTCAAAAGCGAGTTTTACGCACTAGCACACCTTGGAAGGTGTGCTAGGTGTGAAAATTTTCCTTGGAGATGGAAAAGTGTGCAACTAAAAACTAGCACACATGTGCACCTTGACAAGGTGTTCATGGTGCACATGTGCACAACTACAGACTTGGGCATTGTGCAAGTGCAAGGGGGACTGGGGTGCACACCTGTGAAGGTACACACCTCAAAGGGTGGACACATGCACATCTATGCATATGTGCATTCCTAGAGTTGGTATGAAGTGTGCATGTGCACACTTGGTAAATGTGTGCAAGTGCATGTGTTCACACTTTAAGCACATGAAGTCCTAAACTCGATATTTTTCTCCATCTGATTGCTCAACCCTTCTCAATTAGAGGTTAGGGTTTGACCTAGACCCAGGGGAGGGTCCAAGATGATTGACGCTTTAGACTACATGCTTCAAAAGGAATTTTTAAACTATGGGGTCCCCATTTTGTAACTCAAAATGGGGCATGCATTGTGAAACCACAGCAAGAACATAGAATCTAGAGTGGTGTTTTTTAGTTTCCATTATGTGCCTTTTATGTATAGTTTTGAAAGGTTGTATTTCTATGTACATTAATTATATGATAATGCTCATAATAGTACTTTTTTCTCAGTCTCTTCATTTTTCATTGTTTAGTGGTTATACTAATACAATACAGATCCATAGTAACTACTTAAAAATCCAAACTTGTGTGTGTATCCATCGACAAGTGACTCAAGCTAATAGGATACAATTTATGGGTTGCAAAAGAGATTGTTGCAACATCATCTAATTACCTGAATACAAATTATATGAAAAAATTGATTTGGACTTGAGTTGTTTATGAGAAAGATGCTTGGAGCAGTAGAAATATGATGATCACATTAAAAGGATTTTAACTTACTTCTTGACAAAACACCCTAATAGAACACATTTTAGTAAATAAACCTTGTATATTTTCACCATGCATTTTTAATTTGGAAGTGGGAAACCATTTCTTCTAGAATATAATGTGATAAATTTATAGGCAACTTAATGATACAAAGTATTTATATTGGCAGATCTACACTACATTTTTATTGTACCATGTTTTTACCAATGTAATGGCTAATAAAGTCGTTCACCCTCTTTTTTTAGGAAAAAAGAAGAAGAAGAAAATTTTAGGTTATCTTGGGGCAATTCACTTGAATAGACCATTAAATAATGTAGCATACCCAATTCTTTTAACAACTTGCCCAACTCAAGGAATTAGGGTGGTTGGATTTCCAAAAGATGTTTTTCTTATAGTTTGATAGTTGGATGTCTATTAGGCTTTTGATATTTACAAGAACATATTGATCATCTTGATAGTGCTTCCTTTTGTAGTTGTAGCTAAGTTCATATCCTAGAGTTGAAATTTATGAAAATGTTAAATCATGTGTATTTAAGGAAACATAATTCCATAAAAGATTGACCAAAGACAATGGAAGATAAACTAAGTTAGGGAGTTGATAGTACTAGTGGAGATTGTGAGATTATTCAAATATTTCTAGAACCAGAAAAATACAATTCAATACATAATAATAGGAGCTCTATGGAACTTGAGTCTATCTCTTTTCCAAGTAGTAGAGTAGTAATCATTATTAAAGAACACTAGAAGTAATTGTTATGAATTTTCCTATTTGATAAATACATAAAATAGTGGTAAATATGATTTGTATAATATGGACATTGAGGAATATGAAAACTATAAATTAGTTAGGGAACTTTTGTTAAAAAATACAAATCATATATAGTGCCATAAACACATAAAACTCTTACTAAATAGCTAATCAAGAACTAATTAGTTCATTTTTCATAGTTCCATTTTTAATATGGCTAAAATAGGATTTACATTCTTTAAGGTCTCTAGGAGAGATCCTTTGAATAATATAGAGAAATGTAATGATTTTATTTTTACAATTGGTAATTAGAGCTATCCAAATATGAATTTTGTTTATACAACTGACAAATAGGTTTTAAAACACTTGTATACTAATTGACATGCTTGTAGTGACTCATTAGACACCTTTATGTTACGATGAGGTAAAGTTTGATTGTCTTATATATTTTCCACCTTTCAAGATTTTGCTCCTCTATTGCTTCAATTTCAGAGACTTGCTTAGAATATTTGGCTCATTTGTCTCTCAAATTGCAAATATTGTTGCCCTTTGGATGAGGACTTTCTTCTATGTTTAAAGATTTGAAGAATTCACGGTCACTTCATTCAGCATAACCTATGACAAAGATAAAGAAAATTCAAAAAAAAATTGGCATGCAATTTCAAATAGGGGATTTGGCATCATTTTGAGTTTTTAATATTTTATCCATTTTTACATGTTATTTCCATTGAATTTTTTGCTTGAAATTTGTTGGGTTTTTGTTTTTTTTTTGTGGCTCTTTTTATGGAAAACCAATGTCAAAGGCTTCCATGTTGTTAAATATTTTGTGCATTATCTATGAGTCCACATTTTGGGTGAACATATTTGAAGTATTTTGAATGGTAATATGTGACAAAAATACCTTAATTGGATGTCCTATACTATGTTTTGACACACCCATTTTGGAACAATAAAATAAGATGTACATGGAAATTGTATTTTTTTTTTAAATTCAAAATTTGTTATCAACACATTCATAGTCTACAGTTCTTATAAATTTCTTCTATGAGACTCCATCTATCTGTGACATTTAATCAAACTATTATTAGAACTTGTCTATGCACTATAACTTCACAAGTTTATTTTCTTGTTTCTAGCTATATTATTTAATAGAGGTCATCCCATTCATGATGCTTCGATACATGTTGATGTAATGCTCTATTCCACATTGTGTTGGAACTATGTTAGAACCTATAGCATAATATTATAACAGCCAAAAACTATTCTTTTGAATAAAATAATGAGAAGCTTTCACATGCTAGCTTAACAGATGTTCAAAGGGCCACATTCTTGTCTATTTTGGGAATGATTGCAATGAATTTCATCCTTATAATTTATTTAAACCATCCTCCATTCCACTCGTTATTGGACATGATTTCGGAGAAGATGAGATTCTTCCATTAGGTGGGTTCGTGCACCTATAATTTTTGTTACTCCTATAATTTCCACCACACATCACACTTTGCTTTGGTTGGTACCCATCCATGAGATCTTCTATACTTTAAGGAATCTAAAAATAAGTCTAGTACTCATATAACAACATGTGCATATAGTAGAAGTGAAGGTAAAGAGAGACAAATAAATGGAAATAAAACTTATTTCATTGCCTTCTACCTTGTTGAATACATCACAATAATCCTCTATATATATAGGGATGAGAACTCTCTATAATTATACCACACTTATTACATAACATATAAAATATTAATATAATGAATTCATTATGGGTGGCTAAGTCAAGTAGCTAGAATGGCTAGGATGGTAGATTATCTGCTATCGATGATGGTGGGAGGTGAGCAGTTACTACAAATGGCTGGTGGGAAGTTGATGAAATTAATACCACATACTCTCCCCCTTAATTTCTACCATTAACAAATTTTATATCAAAAATTCCCATTTTCTCTTGTAGATATTCATAGTTACTCTCACAAATGTTTCTCTGATACCAATTTGAAGGCAAAAATGAAAGACAGATACACAAGAAAGTAACTAATTATATTGCCTTAGTGAAAATATCTGCCAATTAATCTACAGATTTGTAAAACTCAAGGTAGATTTCTCCATTGTTAACCAATTCTCTGATTAAGTGTTACCTTGTATCAATGTTCTTGCTCCTTATATGAAATACATGATTTTTGTATAATGCAATTGCTGATTTTTTGTCACAAAGGATAGGTGATGGTTCCTCCTGATGATGGTGAAGATTGAGAAAAACTCGATGCATCCATATTGCTTGACATGATGTGGAAATGGTAGCTACATATTCTACTTCATCTAATGAGATTGTAACTATAGGTTGCTCCTTTGATGGCCATGACACAACTCTAGATCTAAGGTGAAGGATATATCCAGAAGTGCTCTTCATGTCATCAATGCTACCTACAAAATCACTATCAGTATAACCAATCAAACCAAAAAAATTATCTTTGGAATATAGGATTCCATATCCCATTATTCTTGAAACATATCTCAATATTCTTTTTCCAACTTGCCAATGAGAATTTTGTGGTGATTCCATGAACCTTGAGATCAAACTTACACCATACATCATATCTAACCTTGTAACTATCATATAAATTAAACTTCCAACAAGTCTTTTAAATATATTTGGATCAACATTTTAGCCCTTCTCTTCCTTGCTAAGTTTTGTTCCTATTGCAACTAGAGTTGATGTTATATTGCAATTCAACATTTTAAATCTCTTCAAAATATCTTTTATATACTTGGATTGAGAAATGAAGATATATTTGTCACATTGGATAACTTCAATACCTAAGAAATATCTCATCAACCCCAAATTTTTCATTTCAAATTCTTTCATTATTTTTGACTTGAACATGTCTATTGATAGATTTCCAGTGAATATCAAATCATCAACATACAAACACACAATCAAAATCTAACCTTTCTTATTAGTCTTTACATACAATGTAGGTTCACTATTACTTCTATTGAATTGATTACTTATCATGTATGAATCAATCCTCTTATACCAAGCCGTAAGATCTTGTTTCAAACCATAAAGTGCCTTGTTTAGTTTATATACTTTTTTTTCATTCCGACAAACCTCAAGATTAGGTGGTTGTTTAACATACAATTATTCATCAAGAAACCCATTCAAAAAGGATAATTTTACATCCATTTGATACACTTTCCAATCACTTTATGGAACTATTGCTAAAATAGTCTGAACTCCATCAAGTCTAGCAACTAGAGAAATTTTCTCATTATAATCAACCCCATACTGCTGTTAAAATCCTTTAGCAACATACCTTGCCTTATTCTTAACAATTTCACCTTTTGCATAAAACTTAGTTTTATAGACCCATTTGACTCCTATACATTCTTTTCCTTTAGGTAAATCCATTAATTCTCATTTTTTATCTTTCAATAGAGTCAATTTCTTCATTCATTGCCTTGATCTATTTATCTTCTTTAAGGCCCCATTTGGTTGCAAGAATTGGGCGGAAATAGGAAAATCTAAATACCCACATTCACTAATTTGATATTTTTTTGCAAACTAAAAAATTGGAATTAGAATTTTTCTATCCTAATTTGACCCCAAAATGAGCATATTAGAATTCCTAAAAAAAGAAGATGGAATAAGAATAGCTTATTCTTATTCTAGTTTTTAATAAACCCAATTCAATGGGTAGTCGGGTCCGTGACTTTATAATTTGATTGCATATTGCCACTCAAATGCATTTTTGGACTATTTTCTTCATTCATCATAACACATAAATTGGTCAACATTATTTAATGTTTAATATGTGATTTTTTTAAGCGACAAAAAAGACTAATACCATATTTGATATCTTTTCTAAACTTTTATAAAATTATCATTACAAATAAGTCTTTCGTTTAGTCTTATAATTAAAACTATGTTGAAAGATCATTTAAATGTCATATTAATGATCTTGACTTATTTTCATTTTTAATTTTCTTTAGTATATTTAAAACTAAAATAATTTTAGTTTTGATCTTATACTCATTAAAGGTTGTGGTATATCTTTCACTTATAAAGTCAATTTTTTAATTTTTTTTAAAAGTCTAATTAAAAATAATTTGGATTTTTTTAAAAAATAATTTAAAAATAGTTTTATAAATAAAAATTCTTTTTAATTTAAAATATTACCAAACTATAAAAATATTTTTAATTATTAAAATTTTAAAAAAAAACTTATTCCAATTCCTATTTCAATTGTTGCAACCAAACATAGAATATATATATATATATATATATATTTCAAATCCTCTTCCAAGTCAACCAAATAGGTCCAAATGATATTCTAGAACTTATTTTAAGAATGCATGAATACCAAAAGAGAGCTTATTCTAGCATAGATGAATGTCGCATTCAGTAATTCTTGCAGCCAAATGGGCCCTAATTGCTTCATCAAAATACAATGGATCATAAGAAAACAAAGAAAAATTTGAGTATATGTATACATTCTCTTCTTCTTGATCATATATCTCTTTTAAGCTTCTTATTTTCTTACCTTTGTGCCTTGGTCTTGAGAATGTAGCATTTGAGTCATTGCTTACATTTGAACCTAGAGGTGATGCTCCTTGCATAAAGTTCCTTGGTGGAGTATTGGGTGGTGTTTGAGTCCCTTGTTCCTTCAATTCATCATCAATTTACAATATCGGTGCTCCTCTAGTGACTTGTTTGTTATCATTTCCATGCCATGAATCTTCTTCTTCAAATTCAACATCCCTACTAATGATCAATTTCTTTGAAATAGGGTTATACAATCTATAAGCATTTGATTCTTCACTATAACCAATAAAGATGCATTTTTCACTTTTATCATCCAATTTCCTTCTCAAATCAGATGGCACCAAAGAATAAGCAACACATCCAAAAACTCTAAAATGAGATAAATTATATTTCTTACCATTCCATGCTTCTTATGGAATTGTGTTCTTAACACTCTTTCTAGGACTCCTATTCAAGATGTATACAACACATGCTACTGCTTCTGCCCAAAACTCATTGGATAGATTTTTTCCCTTCAACATACTCCTTTCCATTTCCATTATGAGAAATATAAGATTTCCACAATCCATGAAAATGAGTTTCAATTTCTAGATTTGATTGTGTATATTTTTTTACCATCAACGTTTCAGATCATACTACGCGATCCATCATCAGGATGCAAGAGAACATGAAGAACAAAAAATGATAAGTTGTAGATCTAGCAGACCACTAATAAGAAACAAGAAAGGGGGGGGGGGGAGTTTGGGTGAGTAGAGAGAAAAAGGTACAAAGGTGACAAGACATGACTCTAATCTTAAAAATATATTTAAAAAATTGATTGAAAACCACTCCTACAAAAAAAAAGGAACTAATAAGTCAAAACAAATAAAAATACAAAAATAATGATTTAGAAAGAATAAGAATTGATAACTTAATAAATGATTAAATAAAAGTATAATCATGATAATAATAAAAAATAAAAATAATAGGAATTAAACTTAGACTAAAACAAAATAATTTAAAAAATTAATAAATAATAACAAAGAAATATTAGAACTACAAAAATAATATAATTGATAACAATAATCTACAAACACCTATACCCAAACAAGACAAAAATCTATAAATATATATATATATACATGTGAGTATGTGAGGGTGTAAACATATATGGAAGTACAAATATATAAAAACACTATAGATGCATAAAGGAGAAAACACAACAATACACAAAATGAAAAGGATTATCTATATATATATATATATATATATATATATATATATATATATATATATATATATATATATATATATATATATATATATATATATATATATATATATATATATATATATATATATATATATATATATATATATATAATCAAAGGTGTAAATTCTTCCTCGCACCACCACCCAGGGCAAAAGGTCAGTATCCTCAAAACCTTGGCCCTAAGAGCACATAGGATCTGTGACAATGATAACCTTGACCAAGAACTTCAACCTCTCTGTGAAGTTTTCAAGTGGAATGGATATTTAAACAAACAAATCACTAAAGCCTTCCACTTGGCCAAATCTCTCCATCTTTCACCTCCCAACAGTGCTCCCTCTATCCCTAGACCCCCCCATTCTTCTCCATCCCCTATGTAGTTGGGATTTCCCACAAGATCTCTAAATTTCTTAACAAAAAGGGCATTAGAGTGGCACTCAAGCCCATATCCACTTTAAGGCACTAAATCCCTCCTACTAAGGACCATGTTGGTCTAATTTTTCACATTTTGCAAAAATTATGAAAAATTTAGTGAAAAATCATTTGAGTTTTTAAACATTGCAGATTAGGGTTTTGTTCCTTGTATTTTTCAAACCCTTAGATTGCCCTAGTTTTGAAAAACCCTCAAAGTATTTTCAAAAAAATGTTTTAATGGTATATCTTTTAACCTAAGGAAGGGCTTGTGCAAGCATGAGTTCATTTTAATTTTTTTTAAACCTTACGTGGCCATGCTTGGCTTGAAAAATGTTTAATCATTTTATTTAAGAAATACTTCCTATTAACACAAAGTTTTTATAATCGTTGATCTTGTTCAGATCAATAGGTATCACATGCCCGCAATTTTGAGATGCAAGGTTTTTAAATAATGCGAGCATGCGACTTGGTGACACGTAGCCCTTACTTTTCTAATTTATAGTGAACTATAAAAGGAGTCATAAGTTGTTACGAACTTTTGCAGGTTTGTCAGTACTTTTGTGCACATTCTGGATTTCCCGCAATATCATTGGTTGAGTCACCAACATAGAAATACCTTTATCACTAAGAAGCATCAACCATTGATTTCATTTGAATCAAGGGCTAGCACTTTCCCACAAGAAGGAGATGCTTGTCAAATAAATAATGTGGGGAAGCAAAAATTGGACAAGTGGCATGGTCTGACAAGATGGGCCCACCGATCTCAAGGATGAATGTCTTCCATGACAAGTGTCAGACAAGTTGGGATGGTCAAAGATTTTTATTCTTCACTATTAGCCAATGTGGTGATAAGGACACCTGATTCTATAACCGTTGATTTTTCAAGGATCAAAGGACAGTGCATGCCCACAATTTGAAGTTGCACAAGAGATAAATAATGTGGGAAAGAAATTTTTTTGATGTGTGGCAAGGTGGGGTCAGAGAGTTTTAATTGTATGCTGTAGTATGCCAAACTATAAAATGATTGCTGACATGTATTGCCAGATGTTCCATTGAAGAAGTTTGACTGTCGAATGGAAGTGAAGTCCTATCAACCATAGATCTTTCAAAGATCTATAGTCAATGCAATCTTGCATTATGAAGTTGCAAGTCAGATAAGAAAAGTGGGTATGTGCCTTTGTGACGCGTCTCACAGTGGGGCCAAATTATGGAAGAATGCTAAGTCGCACCATGTGGTTTGCCACTTGTTCTTATCTAGAAATACTTATGATGTAGGCACATAAAGTGTCAAAAATTAATACAATAGTCAAATGAGTTAGAACACGTGGATTGAAAGCAGTCATTTCATTGGCCCAAGTGGATGATGCAAGTGTAGAATGCAGAATTATTTTTTATTGTTGATCTTATCCTGATCAACGAAGGGCACTTCCCCACAATTTGAACTTGAGTGAAGTTTAAACAAAGCAAGAATGTGCCACATAGACATGTGTCCATGGTGATGTCTAAATTTTTAACCCAGAAGCTCTGTAGGGTATAATTAGTGTCGCCATTGATCTTTTGAAGATCGATGACTGGTGTAAGCTCGCAATTTGAAAATTCTTGTTAGATAAGAAAAGTGGGAATGCACCAACATGAAACATGGAATAAATGATGTCAAGTACCTATTCACTTAGAAGAAGATACAGGATCTACTGGTGTGGAATGTTGTCAGAAGGCACAAACTCATATGGAGGTTTCCCATTGGTCAATATTGCTGACTGGATTTTTGTTCAAAAGTGAATAAATCTAATTGTCAATCTTGTCTTGATCAATGAACGGTGTTTCCTCACAATTCTAAGATGCAAGAAATTTAAGGAATGCGGACAATTGCTATTGTGACACGTAGCCTTATTTTTAAAAGCCATAAAGCTTGTTGCTTTTCAAATCAAAGCTATCTGATTTGGTGAAAATCTATGGATGGGATTCAAACTTGGTTGCAAATTGGAGGTAACAGTTACTAAGAGTAAATATGATTCAAATTTTGTGTGTGCTATTTCAATGTATGAAAAGAACCCATGATCTCACCATTAATGAATCACCAAAGCACAGAAAGAACATCAGAGCATACAAAGTTTTCAGAGCCAAGACATAGAAATTCTTAGCTGGCACTCTAGTAAAATTGTAGAAGATATCACATAGTGTAGAAGTGTGAGTTCTGGTAGGTAAGTACTCTGTGACTTTCTAAGAAATTCAAAGTATTTTCTATTATGAAATTTTTAGGGTTTTATTCAAAATGCCTCCCCGAAAAGAGTTCACCAGGCAAATAGATTATTTGAAATGTTCTGTGCACAATGACTTTCTTGAAAAAAAAATTTTATCAGTACATGAAATAACTAAGGGGAGGGAACTCATTCCAAAACATCCAAGAGTAGTTGTAGCAGAGGGTTTTTATGACAAAGCTAATTGGGTAAGAGATGCCCACGTTTCCATGGGGGGTTTGGAGTTGTTCAAGAAATGGTTTTCAGAGTGAAAACTAAACACTCCTATGAGAAATGTATGGGAGTTTTATATTGGTAAATTAACAGTCCCCAAGTTTTCTTTGATAGTGGTTTATTGATGGATCTAGCAAAGAAATATGATCCAATCATAGGGTGGGTAAAAAACCATGCTGGAGTGAACCTATTTAGGGTTTGTCCTAAATTATTTAGTGAGGTTTTCAACCTCAATCCTAACCATGTTGTACATGAAACTATTGAAATAGATGACCTTCAACCAAGGTATGATGCACAAAAAATTTACCTGAGAACAGGGCCACTGCAAGAGCATGTTGCTAAAATTAGCACTTTGCTTGTAATTATAGCCAGTACCCCAGAGCCATGGTTGAGAAGACATTTCAATCTAAGAGCTCAAGCACTGTATTTTTCTCTTTGAAAAATTTTTGGGATAGATGAGGTTGATCAAATTCTAGGCTCTATTGTTCTCATAATGGCTCAAACCCTTCAATTTGGGATGAGTACTATTCTAGATTTTGCTACTTTCCTTGCAAAATAAATTCATAATGGCATGGTGGGGATAGCAAGGGGAAAAGTGGACAAACCATTCTATTGGTATTCATTTCTTATGCATGTATGCTTGTACAAGGGATTCACCTTTTTCTCCAAGGGTATGGAGCTAGAAACAACTAGGGATGGAGAGACGAATCCAGTGCAGCTGTGGAGTGTAGATATGACTTCAGAAGCTACAGATGCCAGCTATGTGAGTTTGATAGATGCTTTTCTTTGAAGCTTAGATTTCTTTTGAAATGTGATAGCCCCAAAATTTTGCAAGCATTGTTGGAATTGGTTAGACCTAGGGACCATGCACAAGGACTATTGGTTAGTCACAATTGGGGGGATATAATCCCTTACAGTGTTTCAACTATAATAAGAGTATATGGTTTTGTGGGAAAGCAACATGTGTTTCCCTTTCATGTGCCCTTAAAAATAGGAATTGCTAAGTTCTTATGGTAGATAGGAACTATAGATGAGAGGTAATTGTCTAAGAAGGGCTCCTTCTTTCCAATTGTTACTGTAGTGCATGATTTTCTCTTTATCAAAAAAGGGTGGAAGCACCTTAATTTGTTTTTGGATAGATATAACATGGCAGAGTCTCATGCCAAATTCATTGATCCTGAAGGATTCTATGACCTCTTAAGAGAGAGGGTGAAAGCTTCTTGTTTGGTACATCAAGTTTATTATCTAGAGGATATAATAAGAAATGTTTTCACATTGCAAGAACAAGAATTGAGGAAAGAAAAATGGATAGTATTCAGTAAGACCCTAGAATTCACTAATGCTTTTGACCCCCAATATGACCCAATGAAAGATAAGAAATATTTGGGAACTAAAATGCAAGCATTAATGAATAATTTTGTTGTAATAATTCAAACCATGAATGAGAAGAAAGCCACATATGTTGAGACACATCTAGACAAGGCTAAAGAGGTACAAAGAAGAATAAGTAGCAGAAATGTGGTGGCTTTTGGCCAGTATACATTACAAAGAAGGGCATGGTATGTCATGATTCAAAATGTGCAACAAGCACCCCTTCATCAAAAGCCAAGGTCAAGAAGACCATCTGTACCTAGCTCTCCAAAAAGTAAAAAACTAGAGCAGGGGTCTTCTTCTTCTCAAAAAGAAAAATACTCCCCAAGCTAGTCCCCAATCTAGATAGATGATGAAGTATCTCTAAGGGAGCAACTTAGACAAATGGGTGGAGAAGGGGATGTGATTGTTACTTCTATAGATTTGGATGTTGGAGAGCGACAAGAACATCCTACACCTTCCTTGGACTAACCATTGCTGATTAACAAGGTAAGGAAATTGATCCAATAGTTTCCCAAGCTTTTGAAAGATTTATTAATGGTGAAAATTTTGTAAAGTCTAGGGCTTTTGCTCAGTTTTTGTGGAGATTAAACATGAGCAATTTTGAGAAGACCTGTGAGAAGATAAAAGCAAAACAACCAGACAAGCTTGATTTAGATATTAAGGAAGAGGTAAAATCTAAATTTTTGAATGATTTTTCCTAGTTTACTCCTGATGTTGGGAGACAAATAGTTAGATAGTCAGGAGTCCTCCTTCTGATAGAATGGGACATAGAAAATGCCATTGTTTTTTATTCAGTAAGAAAACAGAGGGATGTTCAGCTAAGGACTGCTGAAGAAATACTACAGGCTCATAGAGGAGTCAAATTTAGTGATGACCACCAAGCCCTTGTTACATGGTCCATGGAAAAAAGAGAGAATACCAAAATGCATGAGATTCTCATTGTAGAGCATACTGGTGCATTGACAGTGTTCAGGGTTAGTGAGGTAGGTAGTAAACAAATAATTGGAATGGCATCAGAGATGCTAAAATTTGGTAGCATAGTATCTAGCCAGGAGGAAGATAAATTTTCCCAAATCAATGCTAGTTTTGAAGAAGTTTTGAAAGCATATGAGGAAAGAGGTATGCAGATACACTCACTAGAAAACAAAGTATCTCAAATGGAGAAGATCTTAGGGAAAAGAGAAGTAGGAGAATCTAGCAAACCTAGGATTGTTTACCCTCCTAGGCCACCTATTGAACCCTTCAAGTCCACTCCAATTATTGAGATACCTAATACTCTAGAAAGACCTTAGTTCTATACTACAAAGGATTTTGAAGAGGAGAAGAATAAGTTGTATGCAATGCATGTAGAACTTAACAATCAGAATGAAGAAAAATTAGGTAGGGTATCATCTATTTAATAGATAGGATAGAATGGCCCACATTTTTTGATCAATTATCAAGGATTGTAGTAATTAGGGATGAATTGAAGTAGAATGAAGCTATATTCAGACCCATTGTATAGAGGTGGACAGAGAGAAGTTCAGATATCACTGCTATGTGTATATTTGTTATTCATCTAACATATCATCATATAGAAGGAATTTTTTATTTACTAAATAAGTTGCAAGGTTTTGATTATAAGAAAGATTCTTTCTATAGAAGATTAACTAATTGTTTTTCCAAGTATTTTGCGAAAAAAATTGATTTATTCCCTTGTGCTCTAAAGTTAGTTGATAAAATAAAGGAAAAGGAAGAATGGAAGAGGGAGCTAGATGAAGCCTTCTGTCAGAGAATAAATAAGGTTATAAATGAAGCGGGCCATCTATTGTGGTCAATGACAAATGAAGAGTTGGTAAAAGTACAGTTATTCTATAATATCATTAGAAAATATTTTTTTGATTTAGAGGCAATTGCAAATTCTTTAGTAACTATACAAAGAGAAATTCTAAATTCTGATTGGCCAGAGCACACTATTTACAATAAATGGAAGGATGAATTTATGTCTATAGAACAGATAGAAGGAGATGATGAGGTGGAAGATGATGAAAAAGAAGAGAGTACAAAAGTAGAAGCCACCTCTGCTACTAATGATAAAGATAGAGAGGATACTTAGGTAGCAAGAGATGACTCATCATTGTCACATTTGATGGCCACCTATCCCAAGGAACTAAATAATAAGGGAATCCAATCAAAGTATTCTTGCCTTTCCAAAGGAAATAATAGAAGTGGATCCACAACAGAGAGTTCAATGTATCAGTTTTTTTATTATTCACATTTTTGTCCTTTTGTTACAGATGTATGTAAAAATATTTTTAAAGGACGCCTGTCAGTCACATTTTCCCTTTGCTTGTTGCAACTCATGCCTATATAAATGAGTTTTCAAGGCAATGTGAGGGTCTAAATTTCGTACAATTTTAAGTCTTTGAGAGAATACAATCGGTCCAATAGTGTGTAGTTGTTTTGAGTTTATTTTCTAGTTGTACTTTCTAAAGATATATCAAAATGAAAAAACTAGCAAGTTGTTCTAGGCTGTCCTATGAATTCTATTGGTCATTTTATTAGTCATCTAAAAGGATAACACAAAGGGGCATTTACACTATATTTGTGTCATTAATTTTTGTCTCCCTTTTATGGGTTTGTTTACTTTGAAGTCATTTTAAATAAGGTTTAATTTGGTTGAATGCAATCTGGATGGGTTGTATGCTGATATCATTGTTGCTTTTAATTCAAGGAATTATGGAAATGCTTCAATGAATCAGTAGGGTTTATGAGTTTATAGAAAGGATACTTCATAAGAATGGAAATGGGTGATTACAATTGATTAATTCATTTACAAGTTAATTGAATTAGATCTCCCACCAATAGTTAATTTTGTGCCCAATGGATAAGACACTGATCTGATTCTATTGCTGCATATCAAACCAATTATAAAATCAAAATCACTTTTTGTTCAATTGTGTTTAAAGTTATAAATGTTGGTCAATTCTCATTTATATCTATTCTCTGAGTCTTAGTTAGATGCTATTTCTAGGAATATTTGTAAATTCAAGGAGAAAGATGACCAGATCTGCTAATAAGGGATGCATACAAGTTTGAGAATATTAAAAGAAGTGAAGTAAGATGCTCATGTGTTAGTGGGTAATAGATGAGAATCATAATGAAACTAGAAGAATCTATGAACAATAGTTTGCATTAGAATCATCCCTAGGTATACCCACCTTGGTTTTGTAGAGCCTAAAGAGTAGGAGATCACCCATGGTTTTATTGAAGTTGGATCCAAATGGTTTACTCATTGTCGCTGATAATAGGAATTAGCTGATCCTTAGGTTATATGAGTGTTATCATTCTGGTATTGAACTTTTTTTGTTTAGTTTCAAATGCCAATAGACCACAAGGACACCCTTACTAAGTCTAGGTTCTATAAAGTCATGTGCTCTTGTGGAACCCCTTACATTAGAGAAACTAGTTGCTCATTCAACACTAGAATCAAAGAGCATGCTGCTCACATCAAACATGAATAGATTCTTAAGTCAGCACTTGTTGAGCATTCTTCCTCAACCAAGCATCACATATTCTTAGAGGACACCCAAATTATGTATAGAGAGGACAATTTCTTCAAAAATAAGCTCAAAGAGGCCATTTAAATCAATAGCAACTCCTCTAACCTCAATTGAGATGAGGGTTGGAGCTTAAGCACATCTTGGCATCTATGATTATATTCCCTTCATAGCAACAACCCTATTCCCTTACCATCTTTCTATGCCTTTCTTCATCTCTTTGGTTTCTCTTCCCATTTTGAGCATCGCCTTGGTTCTCCCCCTCCTTCCTCATACCTTGTCCTCCCTTGTTCTCTTCTTCCCCTTGTCTTCTTACCTTGGATTGAGGCTTACACTCTTTTTTCCATGTTTTAGTCTCATGGTTCTTATCCCCTTCTCTCTCTTTTTTTTTTAGGTCATCTCTCTATGCTTTATTTTCTTGTCATATTTGTTAGGGCTCATCTCGATCACCTCTCTTCTCTCCCTCGTCTCTCCCCTTGTTATTTTTCTTGTTCAATATTTCTATTCATTTTCTCTTATGTATTCATTCCCTTATTATTTTTGTATATTCTTATCTTCTTATTTATTATTTACTATTATTATTGAGGTTATCTTTTTTCATATATATATATATATATATATATATATATATATATATATATATATATGTTATTATTATTATTATTATTACTATTATGTTGTCTCACGTGCATGCACGCATGCACACACACACACGCACACACACACACACACACATAGATATATATATATGTATATATATATATATATATGCATATATATACATATATATGTATATATATACTTATATATGTGTGTGTGTGTGTATACATATATATACATTTCTTATACCCATCTACATATGTGTAGGTTGGGGTGTATATACACACATTTACACCTTTGATTATATATATATATATATATATACATATACATATATATATATACATATACATATATATATATATACATATACATATATATATATATATATATATATACACACACATATATATATATACATATATATATATATATACAAATACACACACACACACATATATAATCTTTTTCATTTTGTGTGTTGTCGTGTTGTCTCCTTTATGCATCTATAGTGTTTTTTATATATTTGTACTTCCATATATGTGCCCCTTATTTGTTTACACCCTCACACACTCACATGTATGTATGTATGTATGTGTGTGTGTGTGTGTGTGTGTGTGTGTATATATATATATACACATCTTCTTTGGGTATAGGTGTTTGTAGATTATTATTATCAATTACATTATTTTTTGTAGTTCTAATATTTCTTTGTTATTATTTATTAATTTTTAAAATTATTTTGTTTTAATCTAAGTTTAATTCCTACTATTATTATTACTATCATTTTTGTTTATTATTATTATCATGATTATACTTTTATTTATTTATTTATTAAGTTATCAATTCTTATTCTTTCTAAATCATTATTTTTGTATTTTTATTTGTTTTGACTTATTAGTTCCACTTTTTTTAATATATTTTTAAGATTAGAGTCATATCTTGTCACCTTTGTAGTTTTTTCTCTCTCCTCACCCAAACTTCTCCCCTTTCTTGTTTCTTTTTAGTGGTTTTCTAGATCTGCAACTTATCATTGTTTGTTCTTCATGTTCTCTTGCATCCTGATGATGGATAATATAGTATGATCCAAAACATTGATGGTAAAAAACTATACACAATAAAATCCAAAAATTAAAACTCATTTCCATTATGGTTATGTTCTTCCTCTCCACTACACCATTTTTTTGTGGTATTTACCTTGTGGTAAACTACTTCTTAATTCCATGACATTTACAAAATTATAAAAATTCATTAGAATTGAACTCACCGCCTCTATTAGATTGTAATACCTTTACATAGAGACTACTATATTTTTAAAACCAAAGTTTTGAACTCCTTGAATTTCTCAAAAGCTTCACTCTTTTGTTTGAGAAAGTATATCCAAGTTTTCTTGCTAAAATCATCAATAAACATTAGGAAATATATACTTCCTCCTAATGATGAAATTTACATAGGCCCACATATATCAATGTGAACTAGTTCTAATGGTGCTCTTGTTTTATATGAACCTCCTACTAGAAAGCTTTCTCTATGTTATTTTGCAAAAATACAACTTTCACATAAACTTGGTGGTTTCACTATCTAAGGAAATTCTTCCACTATATTTTTCTTTTGTAACAAGCTCAAAGCATCAAAATGAAGATGACCATACCTCAAATGCCATAACTATGTAGACACCTAAAATTGTCCAAATCCCCATTTCCTAGCCAATTAAATAGATATTTATTATTATTTAATTACCCTACCTGTAATTAAATAAATTTGCATTTATTTAATTATATTTGTCTTACATTGATTTAAATAAACTAAGGTTTATTTAAATCCTAGCATTCCCACTTGCATCCTAACCCATTCCCTTTAATTAAGTAAAGTACTTCATTTACTTAATTAATCCTTTGCTAATTGGGCACTTGGTATTAAATATTAAATTTAATCATATTTGAGGAGCACATGGCTCCTAACTTTAAACCTCACCCAACCTCACTTTCCTAACCTAACCCATCTTTCTAAACCTACCCACTTCCTTAATCTCACTTACTTTTCATGATCACCTTTTAATCCTAAGTGTGCGCTCACACATGTGAGGAATCTGAATGCTCACACTTCCCACACCCCTCATGCCTTACATGCCTCTTGCACACTTATCCTCTTGCACGAGAGTCAAGGTGTCTCACACATGTGTGAGAGACCATGCTTCTCACACCTCTTGCACATGTCACCATCAAAGGTTTCTCACACATGTGTGAGCATCTTGCCCCCTTTGAATGGTCAAAAACCCTAATCCACAAGGAGTCTACTTGGTGTCCACCTCATAGACACCTCATCGATCCTGAGAGATCCTAGCCCTTCATCTTGCTTTTAATCTCAACCATCCATTGCATCTCATTTCCTATAAAAGGAGAGCCCTCTCCTCATTTCCACATCTACTATCTACCTCATTGTTATGTTGTAGGAATTGTGAGAAACCATATCCCATAAGCAAGGAAATCATCAACCACTTGGTGATTTCATGAGATTTGCATTAGTAGATTAAGCTCTTTGATTTCATGTCTTCATTGTTTACATGTTGTCTTTCATATTTGAGGTTTTCATGATTATGTAGGAATAGATGTTAGTTGCTTAGTGTTTATTCCCTTATTACATTTTTATGCAATACATTTTGGCATGCCTGGTGGGACCCACTTAATGGGTTTGAGCTAACCATCTAATGTGTTTTTGAGTGTTTTGTGAGTTTTTAAGCTTTTAGGTTGAAGAAGCACTTGAAGATCAAATCCTAAAAAGAGCCTCTAATCGAGCCATAAAGTCCATCATCATGTTTGGAGCACATAAGAGAAGTTTTTTGACATAAAACACTCTACTTTTTCTTATTTCTTTATTTCCAAGTTGTAGAGGTACATTTACATTGAATATACTCTTCGTAATTAGGAAAATAGGAAAGCATTTTTAAAAAATAAAAAAAATCTCCCTCTTTGTTGATAAATAAATAGGTTAAAAAAAAAAGTGGGTGGGGGGTTTCCTTTATCTTTGCTTTATTTTATTTACATTTTTTAGAAAAAAATATTGCTCTATTCATGCTTTGTTTTTTATAGGTGTAAATTGTTTTTAAAAAAAATGGGGGGGCGGGGGGTGGTGGGGTTACATCTTAATTAGTCCATATATGTTAGTTTAAAAATAAAAATTCAAAAAAAAAATTCAAATTTAAAAAAAAACAAAAAAAAATGCTTGTTTAACTCTATTTTTTGTGTTAGTGCAAGCTACTGCCATGGTGCCTCCTACAGAAATGCCTGTGAGTAGCACAACCACCACCATGACCCCTACTCCCCTTCCCTTGTCCCCACCACAAGCCTTCACTCCATCCCTCCCACCAACTCTCTATACTTTCTTCCCTATGGTCACGTCACTACATCTACCCACAGCTCAGCCTTGCAATTGCTACCCTCCTCCGCTGCATCACCCGTGCCAACCAAACTTCCCATAACCTCATCCTTCGCTATCACCTCCTTTGCTCACTTAGCTCCTATGGCCTACTATAACCCTACTCTGCCAGCAACCTGCAGCCTATCATCCCTCCTCCCCTTCCATCGTGTAGCACCTGTGACCCCTTTGCAACTGCCAGCCAGCCGTGTCGCTACTTTCCTGTCGAGCTCTGCCCGTGACTTGTATTTCCGCCTTTTCCCTGATGGCCACTTTGTCCTCACTTTTCCTTGCTTCACCTCACCACTAACCCTTAGCCTACATCTTGTGCCACCACCCTTCCACTGAATGCCACCACTGCCAACCCTAGCTCCCACCTCTATGTATAATCACGCCTACAAACACCAAACCCTATAACCCTTGCCTCATAGCTCGAACACCCACCTACCCACTATTCACCTCCTCGCTAACTCCCACAACCCCTACTCTTTGGCCTACCACTACTCCTCCTCCCTGCAGCCATGGCCCTATCCTCCACTCTACTCAGTCCTGCAATCCCAGCTCCACTGCTACCCACCACTGCCATTGCACCTCCACTCCCCACCACTGTTGAAACCCTACCACCACCCAATTGCTTTAAAAAAAAACACAAACCTTTTACTTTTTTTAAGATTTTTAATATTAGGTTTCATTTTATTTTTTAAACAAAGGTTTATTTTTATTTTTTTTTAAATAAATTTTATCTTTTTAATTAATTCCCCATGATTTCTTTTTTTTCAAAAATGTGAAAAAAAGAGCAACAACAAAAAAAATTTTGCTTGACGTGCTCTCAACCGTCAATTTTAACTTTGCAGGTCATTGATGTAATCACTACATCAACATTCCACATGCCCTTCTAGGCCATAAGGAGTAGCCTTCCATTTTTTGCTCATAACTTGAGCATACAGACTCTATTTTTGAAAAACAAAATATCACTAGAAAATTGATTCTGAGCTCATCATGATGGTGTTGGTTTCATGAGATTTTGATGCTATTTAGATCCCTATTTTTTCTGTCAAAGAGAAAAATTTGTGCTAACACTTTCATTGCAAGGTTCTTTCATATTTGTTCTACATTTTTGCTGCCCTAACTTGTGGTTTTGCAGGGATATTTTCTCACTAACCATATTGCTTGCAGGTTTTGCTTTAAGTTTGTTTTGGGAATGAAATTGTATACTTAAACACTCATCTTTGAATGCATGGTTAAAAGCTAAAATAATCGAATTCAATCTTGAATGCCTTAAGGGAATTGACATGTATGCCTAGGCTAGAAAATATTTGGAATTGGCACTTAAAATAAAGTCACACACTCTTGAATGCATTAAAGGAAATTGATTTCATTTTCAGCATTTTTTTTATGCACATGCTCAATTTACTTTCTTGTTGATGAATCCATGCTTTCCATTTATGTTGACGATGATTTCAAGTTGGAAATAACACTATATGCTTTAAACATGTGTATCTTCAAGTAGATTACAAAACCTAAAGTTTCATTGGAAAAGAACGTGTGTCTTTTAAACCCCGAGGCCACTTACTTATTCTCTCCTCTTGCACCTTCGAGTGATCTTGGGTGCACAAGAAATAAGTGGTCTTTTTTTTTATTTTTAGGAGGCCTTCTTAGGGATTTCATCACCCCTTGGGACAACCTCAACTCTAGTGTTTTGATGGAGTATAAAAATCAGGAGGTGAATCAAAAGACACCTCTCTTGGAAGAAAAATCTTGCCACTCTTGGCTAAGCCCCAAAGAACTTTATGCCTTTGGGAAGTGAAGGAGGAGATTTGGGTTACCATCTTCCCTCGACTGTGTGGCATTATTTTCTTTCATTTATAGATTTGGGCCTCACATACCTTGCGTATATCAAGGACACCCTCTAGTTCATCCTTGTACATCCTAGTTGCAACCTTGTAGGATTGTTGGTGTGTTTGACATTGTTGAGTGTTTGAAACCTTCCCCAGTTGAAGGGGACACACTAGGTACACTTGTCTTGTATATATTGCATTGTTTACTTTTGCATCTCAAATTTGAAAAAACCAAAAACATCATAAAACATAAAAATCCAAAAACATCATAAAACATAAAAATCCAAAAACATATAAAACATAAAAATAAAAAAACATCATAAAACATAAAAACCCAAAACATCGTAAAACATAAAAATCCAAAAAAATCGTAAAAGTTCAAAAAAAATCAAAAAAATCAAAAAATCTCAAAAACAACAAAAAAAAGTCTTGGTTTCAGTCCTCTTAGTCAAGTTATCCACATCTATTCCACCTCACTTCTTCTTTCCATCACATATCATTCACCCTAATACATCTGTTGTCTTCATCATTCAAACTATTCGTTGAAGTCTTAATCATCTTTATTCATCCAAATCATTTCCTTGTCTTCCTGATCATTCAATCTAATTCCTAATATTCATCCTAGTCATGATTCATACTCCATGTCACACTTCAATTCCCTCATCCAATGCTTCATCATCATTCTTCTAATCCAATTCCTTGTCAAAATTAGTCATTTCTAATCAATTATTAATTCAATCCATTCACATCTTCATCCATAAAAAATCTTTATCATTTCATTCACATCTTCTTCTAATTCAACTTTGCATCACATCTTCTACTTTGGACATAGGAGCATTGTCATGAACATTGGAATTTAATTCAAATCTCACATTCACTTGTTTACAATATCATAGGGTTTTTATCAAATCAAATCAAATCAAGTCCAATCAATATCAAGTCTAATCCATTCAAATCAAATCAACACAAAGTCCAAAATTTCTCCTAGTCCTAAGTTCATATTCCATCCATCATAAAATATTTCATCATCCTTCATCTAACATCTATGGATCAGAATTGGCTTAATCAAATGGTTGATGATCTTCAAAGTCAATATGGAATTCTACCTCCTGTTCAACCTACATATCAAATCCATCCTCATAACTTCATATCCAATTCTAATCCATCTCATGTTCATTGTTATTCTACCTTTGACAAGGGAAATTCACCTCATTATCCTTCACCACTTACAATTCCATTCATAGCCAACACAATTCCTCAAACACAAATGACCTTGCCAAGGAAATGGAAGAACTAAAGTGCTATCTCTTAGCAAGTTAGTAGAAAGATTCCACCTTCCATGCCATGTGTCCTCTTCCCCCATGTTTCAAAGACCATCGACCTCATGTCCCATCCAACCCCAACCCTCCATGCAATCCCCTACTCACACAATCTTAATCCTCCAAAAACATCATCCCCACCTCATAAGGGGTATTTCTCATCATTCTTGGCTAAGTGTAAAATACAAAATGAAGAGAGCCAATCACCCAAAGTCATACCCCCAATTTCATCTCAAGATCTTCCTCTAAAGAATGACATTATAGATTCCTCTTCTCCTCTAGATCCAAGCATTTCTCCATCCCATCTTTCCCCTATCCCTCAAGATCCATTTATCCCTCCTAGTCTATCTCATGATTCCATTCCTAATCAAGATCAAGGCATTCCATGTACTGCACACCTTACTAATTCCACTCCACCTCAAGAGTTAGCCTCCATAGGTTCTCCACTTCACAAAGAAGTTCCTTCCACTCCATCCACTAACACCCCTCCATGTCAAGATCAAATCACTCCATCTCATGATCCTATTCCATCTCATGATCCACTTGTTCCACTACACAATCCTCTTGTAAGTCAAAATCAAAGCACCCCTTCATTTTCCTTTCATGATCCCCCCATCCCAAGATCCTATTATCCCTCATAATCCCCCTTGTGATCCTAATCCTCCACATGATCCTATCACACCTATCCAATCCACTCATGAACCCCATATACTTGGACTTGCATCTTGCATTGAAAATGATGAGCATCCCATTGAAGAAATAATGTCTCAAGATGTTGGTACACCTTCCACTCCTTCCAATTCCACAATTCCTCCTTCCAAACCTAAAGCTTACCATCATCCATATTCAAATTCCATTTTGGAACCTTATATCCATAATTTTCTTCCTTCCTCATTACCATCCATTTTAGGTCCCTATGTTCCACAACCAAGCCCTTCATCCCTTCCTTCCATTTTGGGTCCTTACATACATCCATCCACCATACCCATGTTTTCCACTTCATCCCCTAAGAGTCCTAATAAAGATCAACAAAGGCACACATCCTTGAATTCATTCCAACATTCCCCATCTATACGCTTTCCACCCCATTTATCTTCATGCATCCATACCATGGCCAATGGAAGCAAATTGGATGCTAAAGAAAAAGTGAATAAAGCCAAAAATCCAAAAAAGCCCAAGGATCAACATGTCCCCTCTAAAAGAAATGTCCAAGAAAAGAAAAATATGATCCAAAGCAAAATCAAAAGGCCACAAAGGCTCAAAATTAAAAATGCAAAAATTATGTGGATTCTAAAGCTACTTAATGTAACAACTAATCTTAAAGAAAGATTCAAAATGACATCCAATTTTGCTAATCCAACGGCTTCCCTCATTCATAAACCATCCAAACTTCCATTTTCCAAATCCATTTTGGGTCCTAATATACCCAAATCCACCATCTCAAATCCATTTTCTCCTTCATCCATTTTGGGTCCCTATATCCAAAAATCCAAACTTTCTCGTACATATCCTCCACAATTTCCTCCTTTCCATCACCCTTCAAGGTGTGTGCCAATGAAAATCTTTCCCCCTCCTTCATCTACTCATTTACAAGTCTTCCAACCTAGCATCCATCAACCATGTCTTCCTCCCACCCACTCCACCCCCTTAATCCAAACTTTTTCATAAGTCATTATCCTCCATTCATTATCCTACCAACATCTATGAGAAAATAGCAGAAATTCCTTGAAAATAAAATTAAAAAGAAAAAAGAAAATAACGATATCAAGGGATACCATCCATGAAAATAGATTCTTGAGTCCTCCCTTTATTCTCCTATCATGTATGCATTGCCTTCCAATTTTGCTTATCCATCCATTCACTTTTCCTCTTCCACTTGCACTCTACACTAGGGGCAAGCTCCATCCATACTACTCTTCCTTACATACCTTCCATGCTTCCATCTACTGTTCATCATCCATTTCCATCTTTGATCTTGACTTTCACTTTCCTTTCATCCATCCATATGCACTTTCCATATCCCTTGTACATTATCCATATATCTTCATATATACATCCATAATTCTTCCATCTATTTGATCTTGACATGCTATCCATATCTTGCATTCCATAGTCCTTGTCATGTTCATTCATTTTCATCCATACTTCTACATATTTTCATCACCCTTTCATATGTCCTTGATCTTGGTTATCCCATGCATTTCATCCACTTCATATCCCACATTTCATATCATTACCCCTTTTTCACACCCTGCCTCCCATATCCCTTATTCATTCCACTTTCATACCCATGCTCATGATCACTATTAGAGGCACAATACCAATATTCATACATGCTTTGGAAGAGCACATGCCTTCTCTTCCTCCATACACTAGCCTTCACACCATTTGTCCATTTCCATGCATCCTTTCCCACCATATTTTCTTTCATTTTCCTTTCTTTGGTATTGGACATTGTGACTCCTTCAAAACACAGTCCTTGGCTCTGCATTTTTCACTATAATATCATTTGGCCTCTCATATCCTTTCACCATCCCTTTCATCCATTGACTCACATTGCTTTTCCTCCATTTAACATGCCTTTGCTCTCCCTTGTCATTGGTCCCAATCCATTCTATCCTACATTCATTCAACCAATTCATTTCTATCCATTCTATCCATTCATTCATATCACATTCAATCTCATTCTTCCACTTGCTTCTATCAAATTCATTTTCAATCAATTTTCCCTTCTTCTAATCCTTTCACATCAAATCAATTTCTATTCTACTCTCATCATTCTTCATTCTATCAACATCATTCTTCTAATCATATCCATGTTCATTCTTCTACTTGCATTTCAATTTCATCTATTCATCCAACTCTCTGTAAAATCAGAGAATAAAAAAAAAATCTCACTATACAATTGATACTAATCCAATCAATCTAATCTTGCAATCTTGTACATCAATCCTTAATCAATTCATCAATTTGACCCAATCAGCTAATAATCCATTGAACATATTCAAAAATTATCATGGGATGAATCCTTCCCAATCCTTGGATGTGCATTACACTTATCGTTAGCTTTTCCATCCTTAATCAATAATCATCAATCAATCCATTAATGGGTTTTCAGCTTGACTAGGGGCAAAGTTTTGGTTTGCTTTTGGTTTTTTTGGCATGATTGCTTGTTACTTGTCTACATTAGTATTTTTTTCATTTATCATGGTCTTTGCATCCTATTGTTCCAATGAATCATGGTCTTCCATATCATGGTTTCATAATGCATATGGTTATATTAGACCCCTTTTATCATGTACTTGACACATTTTTATCTTGGTTCCTCATACCTTGGTGCATAGTGTTAAATACAATATCAAACTTAGGTTGTTCACACCATTATAGTATAAATCTTATCATTTTCCCCCTCCCTTTCATGTTCCCATCCATTTTGAGAGAACATTTGTGTTCTCCTAACCTACATGTCCTCTTGAGGGGGCATACCCTTCCACCTTCATTATCCTTCCTCATCCTTCCATGACTGGGGTATCATGCTACTAGTATTATCCTCCTAGCCACTATATTTTATTTTTCTTTGATATAACATTACTAATGCTATATCAAAGAGGGGCAAAATGTAGACACCTAAAATTGTCCAAATCCCCATTTCCTAGCCAATTAAATAGATATTTATTATTTATTTAATTACCCTACCTTTAATTAAATAAATTTGCATTTATTTAATTATATTTTCCTTACCTTGATTTAAATAAACTAAGGTTTATTTAAATCCTAGCCTTCCCACTTGCATCCTAACCCATTCCCTTTAATTAAGTAAAGTACTTCATTTATTTAATTAATCCTTTGCTAATTCAACTTGGAATTAAATATTAAATTTAATCCTATTTGAGCACATGGCTCCTAAATTTAACCCACACCCAACCTCACTTTCCTAACTTAACCCATCTTTCTAAACCTACCCACTTCCTTAATCCTTCTTACTTTTCCTAATCACCTTGCTAATCACCTTTTAATCCTAAGTGTGTGCTCACACATGTGTGATGAATGCTCACATTTCCCACACCCCTCATGCCTTCCATGCCTCTTGCACACTTGTCCTCTTGCATGACAATCAAGGTGTCTCACACATGTGTGAGAGACCATGCTTCTCACACCTCTTGTACATGTCACCATCAAAGGTTGCTCACACATGTGTGGGCATCTTTCCCTCTTTGAATGGTCAAAAACCCTAATCCACATGGAGTCTACTTGGCCTCAACCTCATGGACACCTCATCGATCTTAAGAGATCCTAGCCCTTCATCTTGTCTTTAATCTCAACTATCCATTGCATCTCATTTCCTATAAAAGGAGAGCCCTCTCCTCATTTCCACATCTACTATCTACCTCATTGTTATGTTGCAGGAATTGTGAACAACCACATCCCATAAGCAAGGAAATCATCAACCACTTGGTGATTTCATGAGGTTTGCATTAGTAGATTAAGCTATTTTGATTTCATGTTATGCTTATTTACATGTTTATCTTCCATATTTTGAGGTTTGCATGAGCATGTAGGAATAGATTAAGTTGCTTAATGTTTATTCTCTTATTACATTTTTATGCAATACAAGCTATGATTGATCTAAGAATACTATCTTGAAACTAACTTATTTTCCTCCTTGAATGCAATGAATCTAGAAGGGGAACATTTGACTTTTTATCATGTTGACCCTTGAAATTAACCTTACATGGGGATTTCTATCCAAGATTGTACAAACTTCATTATCAAAGAAACTTTGTAACCTTTTTGTACAAGTTGATCAACACTCATAATATTGTGTTTTAATCTAGTCGTAAAGTATAAATTAGGAATATATCATTTATCTCCATTTTTTGTCAAGACATTGATAACACCTTTTTCCATTGCAAAGACTTTACTATCATTTCCTAGCTTTACTTAAGATTTTATAGAATCATCCAAGCTAGCAAACATATCTTTATTTCCAATCATATGGTTACTACAACTACTATCTAGGAACCATATATTAGTGGAACTTTCTTGAACAACATTACAAGTTATGAATAAACTTCTTGAACTATTATCGGATACATCTACGTAATTAGCACCATTCTTTTCAATTTCCTCTTGTTCCTTTCTATATTCACTTGCATAATGACCAAATCTCTTACAATAATGACATTAAATTTGAGATTTATCAAACCTTGATGATGGGTGTTGGAATGGACTTCTTCCATGTCCTCTATTCCAACTTTTAATGCATTTCTTTGTTCTTTCTTCTTGATTTGGACTTACATATCCATCTTTATTTCTACCTCTTCCTCTTCCTCTTCCAAAAGATACATGTGATATAAAATCATTCTCTAAAGAAGAACTATCATTTCTATTCATCCTAGATTTACGAGATAAAAGAGACCCCATTATCTCATCAATAGAGAGTATTGTCAAATCCTTAGATTCTTCAATGGCAACAACTATAGCATCAAATTTTCTAGGAAAACTACGAAGTATCTTTTTAACAACCTTTTTTTTAGTCAAATCATCACCATATGATCTAATTTGATTAACCACATTCATTACTTGATTTGGAAATTGATCAACTAAGTCTGAATCCTTCATACACAAATTTTCAAAATCATGCTTTAAAGTTTGCAATTTAGCAATTCTAACTTTTGATGTTCCTTCATATGCTATTTCTAAAATATCTCATGCAATCTTAGACTTTTTAGCTATAGAAACCTTAGGAAAAATTGATTCATCTAAAGATTATTGAATTAGAAATAATACTTTAGCATCCTTTTTCCTATTATCTTGTAATCTATCTTTTTCATCTTGTGATAGTGTAGACTCATCTTGTGATTCATTAAAATCTTTTTCAATAAGATCCCATATGCCTTGAGAAAAAAAAATGTTTTTATTTTTATAGACCAGAATTCATAATTTTTACCATAAAATATAGGAATTTGTGGTTGAGATATACTACTCCAAGATGCCATACTAATACTCAAAGTTACAACTGCACTTGAAAATTTTAAACTTTTCTTTATAAAGAAAAACCACTAATCAAGTCTAAGCCACTAACATATAGCTTGAATAAACAACAATACAATACTTATGTTCCCCTTTTAATAATTTATTTGCTTGTTAGACTTTAGTCCATGAAATCAGCTCATGCCTTCTCTCAAACCTGGTATCTTTTCTTCTCTAGATCTTTGCAACCACTAATCTCCAACTTTTGATGCTTATGATCTGCAATAAAGAAAATAGTACAAGCTCCATTCATTGCTACAATAGTTATATATATCAAAAAATATTTCTTTTCTTCCTAGGTCCAACTCTTCATGCTTCAATACCAATTTGAAGGAAAAGAGAGACAAATACATAGAAATAAAACTTATTTCATTGCCTTACTACCTTCTTGAATATATTGCAATAAGCCTCTATTTATAGAGGGATGAGAACTCTCTAGAATCATACCACACTTATTATGTAACATATAAAATATTAATATAATGCATTCATTATGAGTGGCTAAGTCAAGCGGCTAGAATGGTTGGGATGGAAAATTATATGCTACCAATGATAGTGGGAGGTGAGCAATTACTACAGATGGCTAGTGGGCTATTGGTGAAATTAATACCACCAACAAGAAGTCACAATAATTTCTTTAGACAATAGATCATCCACAATTCCAAGAGTAGCATTGCACAACAAAGCATTGATCCTCCAAATTGTTGTACACTAATAAGGATGTCACAATTTCCCCTATGTAGGTTGCTAGTATTGTTGAGAACACACAAGGGTTTCAACAAAATAATTAATTCTTGTAATTTTTTTCTTTTCTTATTTCTATGACTCTTTGTAATGAAAGAAAAACTTTTTGGGTGTAGACAAAAACTTTTTGGGTGTAGACTTCTATAATCTTTGGCAACCAAAAACTTTTCTTATGATTTATGATTTCTTATCTATTTTTGGAATTACATTGGAAATAAACCTCATTCTGCTTCTAGATTGGTTAAATATGATGTGTCTCTAGACATATTTAATTCAAAGTTTTGTAGTTCCAGTCATTTATACATATTTAATTTATTCAATCATCCGCATTTTCTAGAATAAATAAGAATAATCATTATCATTTTGCTATTATGGGTGACTACTTAGTTGGCTTAAAAGAAGATACTTAATTTGAGATACTTTTCTTAGATATTGAAAATATAACCTTTTCCCTCCTCAAAGCTAAGAATCATGTGAAGTTGGCATGGGAGGTACACTTAACAACTAAAGAAACCCAAGAATCTCAGGATGGACATGAGTTTTCTATGTTATTTGATGGAAAATCCACATGGGAATAAAGAAAGAATATTAACCTAAGGATACCTATGAATAAAAATATATACAATGGAAATTACTCTAATAGTAGAAAGACAAATCAATTTAGGGGTACACCAACATATTTTAGGCTCTCTATGCAAAGCTTGGCATCAAAGACTTAGAAAAAAATCAATTTTTGAAGTAGAAGAGTGGTCTTCATAGATAAATTTAGACTTAAATGGATTTCTTGAGTATAGAAGCATTGTCAAGTGCTTTCAAATATGCATCGAAAATTGAAGAGAAGTTCAAACAAAAAGGGAGGAGTGAAAATCCAATGAACAAAAAATGGAAAGGTGAAGGTAATAAGCTAATGGGACAAAAATAGCCAAGGAACCATCTCCAAATTCACCAAAAAATATGACATGGGGGTAAATAAAATCAGGCAGGAATTAGGTATGTGGTGTGAAGTCCATAAAAGTCCCTTTCATAACACTAAATATTGTAGAACTATAAAGAATTTAATAATGAAAACCCATAGAAGCTATAGAATCCAAGGTAACAGATTTTGGAAAACAAAAAGGAGGATGAAAAAATCTTTGAGGCTAACCCATCTGCCACCATGGCCACTTCAAAGGTATTTTCTCATGATGATGAAAAGAGATTATTCTATTCACAAATATGGGTAGGAGGAAAAGCTTTGCACTTTATTGTTGATAGTGGTAGTCAAAAGAATTTGATAACTTCTAAGACTATAAAAAGATTAAATCTGAAGACAACATCATACCCACAACCGTATTCTATGGGGTGGATGAGCCAAGGGCATGATATTCAAGTAAACAAGCAATGTCGTCTTTCATACTCCATAAAACCATTCAAAGATGATGTGATCTTTGATATAGCTCTCTTAATGTGTGAGATATCCTATTGGGATAGCCATACATGTATCAATGTCATGGACTGTATGAGTCAAGGCCACAAAGTATGACAATCAAATTAGGTGGACAAAAGTATCAGATTCTAGAGATAAGTCATGCATACTCTGCATCTTTGATTAGTCCAAAACAATATAGAAGGTTAATAGCCCAAACTAGTAAATTTGTGTTATTAATGATATGTCTTGAGGAACAAATGAAGAATGTATGTAATTACCATTCCATGGTGTCTATCATAACAAAACAATAAAGATCAATGGATCAAATTTTAACTATATATCATGATTTGTTTGAGTTACCAATAGGGGTACCCTTGCATTTCCAAGTTAGACACTCTATTGATTTGATACTAAGAACCCCATTGCTTAATAAGAGAGTATATAGGACGTCAATTCTAGAAAATTATGAGATAAAAAGCTAGATACAAGAATTAATTTCGAAAGGACATATCTACCCAAGTGCATCTCCCTAAGGTAGTCTAATTGTTCTTGCAAAGTAAAAGGATGGTACATGGAGGCCCTATATTAAATACAAATCATTGAATAAGATCACTATAAAAAATAGATACCCAATTCCTCAAATAGATGATCTCTTAGATCAGCTTAGAGGGGAAAAATTCTTCACTAAAATTGACTTGAAATATGGGTACCATCAAGTACCAATTGATCCAACTGATGTATGGAAGACTGCTTTTAAATCTAAAGAGGGGTTATTTGAATGGTTAGTGATGCCTTTTAGTCTGCAAATGCCCCAGCCACACTTATGAGAATGATCAATGGTGTTCTTGGGCCATTCACTGACTCATTTGTAGTTGTATATCTAGATGATAGTCTATTTTTTAGTCAAACTTAGGAAGAACATGTGGAATAGATATATTCTACATTACAAGACAATGGACTCTATGTAAATAAAGAAAAATATTATTTTGGTATGTAAATTATTAAGTACTTGAGATATGTTATTGACAGTGAGGATGTTCATGTTAATTCTAAAAAAATCTAGGTAATTAAAGATTGGCCTACTCCAAGGAATCTCATAGAGTTGCATAGCTTCTTGGGGTTAGCTAACTTTGATCACCGATTTATGTTTGGATTTTCACATTTTTCTTGGCCTTTGAATTAGTCATTATGAGGAGATATGAAACAAAAATTCAAGTGGACAAGTGCCCAACAAAAAATATTTGAGGAGTTAAAAAAAGGTTATAATCTACACCAGTTTTATCTCTTCTTGATTTATAATAGTCTTTTGAAATACAAATTGATGCATCAGAATATGCCTTGGGAGTAGTCCTAATGCAACATGGACATCCAGTTGCCTACCATAGTAAGACTTCTTCTATTATAGTGCATAGATATCCCACCCATGATAAAGAATTATATGCTATTGTTCAATCTTGCAAGCATTAGAAACATTATATATTGGGAAAGGAGACTATCATCAACATGGATCACAAAACCCTTCATTTTTTGCAAACACAAGGAAAATTATAGAATCATACACACCAAATATGGTTAGCCTATCTTTAACAATTTCATCTCAACATTCTTCATAAGAACAAAAGAAAAGATAAGATAGCAAATTGTCTAAGTATGCCTCCAATTGCAAGAATAAGTGTGGTATTAGAATCATGTGGTCACCAAATAGAAAATTGGGCCCACTTCTATGGACATGATAATGAATTATTTGATGTTTATACTCATCTTGTGGAAGGTAAACATGTGAATGATTATTACTTGCAAGATGAAATTCTTTGCCACTTTGACCAAATTTGTGTTCCTAAGTAAAAATGTAAGAACTTAATATGGGAAGCTCACTATAGTAAGGTTGTTGGTCATTTTGGAATAGGTAAGACTACTACTGTACTACAAAGATATATTTACTTGCTAAAAATGAAAAAAAATGTGATCGAATACATTCAAGCATGTACAACATGTGCCATTGCAAAGCCTACAAATCATAAGCTAGGTTTATATTTACCACTTCCTATCCCAAATAAACCTTGACATTCAATTTCAATGGATTTTATGTCTGATCTCCCAACCGCTAAACATAGGCATGATTGTGTATATTTTGTAGTTGATGGATTTTCAAAAATGGCAATATTGGTGGCTTGAAGAAAAGAAATATCTATAAAAGAAACCTCAAAACATTTTTTGAGCATGTTTGGGTTCATTTTGGGATACCAAAAAGAATTATTTATGATAGGGATAGTCAGCTTCTTTGTAAATTTTGGTCTTCATTATGGGCAATTATGGACACAAAATTAGAAAAGTCTACTACTTTCCACCCTCAAATAGATGGTCAAATAGAGGTTGTTAATTGAATGATTATTCAAATCCTATGTATGTATCACTCCAAACATCCTCGGACATGGGATGAGAGCCTTCCCTATGTACAACATAGCTACAATAGGGAAATTCATAGTTCAATTGGCCATAGCCCATTTAGAGTTTGTCTTAGATATCAAGCCTTAGCTCCAATAAATGTTTATATTTATGGCATAAAACCTAACTTGGCACCATGATTGGATAAGGAGAAGGAAAAAGAAATGAAGTTCATTAATAGAATTCTGTCATGTCCCCTATTTTTCTAATAAAAATCAATAATATAATGAGTTAAAGGAATAATAAGTTTTAAAAGAAAATATAATATTATAATAATTATGTTGATAATAATATTATAATATGATAGTAGCCAAGAAAGAATAATTAACAAAGAAAACATAATAATAATAATAATATTATATTATTATAGTATTATAATAAAATTAATAAATATATTATGATGATATTATAATAATATCAAAAGGGAATATCATAATAAAGATGATTATAATAAAATATAATTAAAAAGGTGATATAAGATAATATTAAATAAACATAAATACCTTATTAATCAATGTTTAATATAATCAAAATTATAAATGTAATTATTATTAAACTAATTGCTCCTGATTGGTCATGTCTTTTGAGATCAATATGAAGTGGGTATATAATAGAGAATAAATTTAAAGGAAGGCAGTAGAAAAATACAATGGAAAATATATAGCAACTCTAGGAAATGATGAATATTATTAAGGTTTTGAGAATAATGTTCCTATTTCCTAAATGGAGGAACTAGGGACATTACAATGGTATCAGAGTATGGATATAAAAAATTAAAATGATTACCTTAATCGATATAGAAGCAATGTTGGTGTAATATATTTCAGTTTGAAACATCAATATGATCTATAGTGATGGAGATAATTAATCATAATGAAAGAAAAAAACAAAAGCGGTAATGTTGATTAAGAGGTTACAACGATCATATATGAAGCACTTTAAAAGATAATAATAATAAAAGACAAGAGTGGCACAAATTATGTTCAAACAAAGCAATCATATGTACCGATAACAAATATTAAAGATAATTAAAGGCTATGGTCAAAATGGTGACTCTGAATGGACAAGCCAACTAGAAAATGAACCAGTGACTTCATGCCCATGTCAAACTAAGTTAGAGACATTAATATTCAAATAAGCAATGACAAAAGACAATAAATTTTGATGTAATGCAACCTAATAGTATGATACAAAGTAGGAATCAACATTAATATATTTATAGTATTCATTTTTTAATGTTGGCAGTGATTGGTAATGAAATATTTGTGATGGGGATATAAGACAAACAATATAAGACAAATAAACCTGAGCCAAGCAACAACTTAGGAAGATGCAATTTCTATAGGAAAGATACTATCATATTAAGTAGCAATTTGATTGAAAATAATTTGGGAACATGATACAAAGAAACCTATGTAAAATGATCATCGTCTTGCAAACTTTGAACAAATAAAAAATGATTATTGAGATCTTTCAATAAATAAGAATTTATCTGGGGGTGTTGTCAAAGTATGAGGTTCAACATTTTAGATTCCACCATTGAAACTTGGGAGTCTTCAATGATCAAAGCAATGGCAATGGTAATAATAAAAGATTGATAGCATCAAGAAAAATAAATAAATAAAGAATCTGCCATAAATTGGTGCAATTAAGTCATTTAATGGAAAGGTGTATAGTTTGGAAGAGATTATTATTTTTTCCAAGAGCCATATCATTTCCTTGGAATGAAACTATATTAATAGGAGATGTTTCATTTGTCAAAAAAGGAAGTCAGTAGCTTGAGAAATTTGGAAAAGAGTAGAGGATAAAAAGAAGAAATATATATTGAGATATTCTAATTTGAAATATATTTAAATAAGAATAATTGAAGTTGTGAATGAAGGAAATTGGATAAGATTATGAACTATTTGATTTCTTTGAAAAAGGAACTCAAGATTCTATAAACAATAAAATGATTAAATTATTGACGAGAATTTAGTTTCTTTGGAGAGAAACTATAAGTTTCTTTAGAGTAGTTTCTTTAGAGTTATTTCTTTAGAGAGAAACTACAAGTTTCTTTAGAGAGAATTATAGGAGAAAATATATATATTGTAAGGATTAAAGATATGCATATGTCACAGGGCCTTGGTAAAGGAGGGATCATTACCAAGTGATTAATCAGAGATCCCTAGAGGCCTTAGGGTGAGATAAAGTCTCTCCTAAGGATTAAATAAAGAGGGATAGTCCTAAAGAGACATCCATATAGGCTTGGGATGGGATAAAGTGGTGCAGGAGCATGTCTGTGATAGGAAGTTTGGTGGCGACAGGAAGACAACTTGCAATATGACTAAAATGCAGGGTACAAAGCAAATTTCAGAAAATTTTGATTTTAAAATCTAAATTTTGAAATGTTTGTGTGTGTGAGTTTAGAGTTTTATGTTTTAAAATAATGTCCTATGATGTGGTGGCATAAATGGAGGAGTGAAATGATAAACTCTCCAAATATAGCCACTTAGGACCATGTGTGTTTGTTTTAGTGGAGTTAGTAGTGTGCAATGATTTAAGAATCTAATCATATCCTAAAAAAGGATAGATAGTTGGCAGCAAGAATATTCATAATTTTTGAAATAGTCTCCTATTCTTGGATAGGGACGTTTCATATTCCTTATTTAGGGAGTCATTTTTTAGAGCGGAAGAGAGAGGAAGAAGACAAGTTTTTATTTTTTTGGGTTGAATTCGGTATGTTTGCAGAAATCAGTCTCAGTGTGTTTGTAATATCTCCCAAATGCATTGTTGGATTTTGATGATCTTTGGATATGTTTTTATAGGCCTAATTAAGCCCATCTTCACTAGAGCGATCAAAGATTTTTGATCTGGTTCAAAAGTTATTCATGTCTGAGTGCAGGTCTATCTAGAGACAGCAAGAGGCAATATTTTGCAGAAAAATGTACTCTGATGCGTGGTCAATATCTCAAGTTTGAACCGTTAGATTTCTCTAAAAATTTTATATGTTGTTTGAAACCTAGTTATGCCAAATCTAAATGGTTGGATTGAGTAAATATTTTTTGGTTCAAAATTTATTCATGTCTGAGTGCAGGTCTATCCAAGAGGTAGCAAGAATGTATTTTCTGGGCAATTTGTTTTAAAACTTTTGTTTAATGGATTAAGTGGATGGAAAAGTATATAGAATGGATTTAGAGAGTATATAAATTTTTAATGTGTATGAAGAAACTCAATTAATACATTGTGATGTTGGATTTTTGTGTGTGATCCTGAAGGTTGTAGATGCCCCTTGAAGCAACTCAGTTGAGTGTTTGATTCCTCCTGAGTTTTCCAAGGTGTGGCTCTGCATCATAAAGTCTCTCCCAAGGATCATAGAGATGAGTAAATCCTAAAGGGATACTCATAAAGGCCTAGGACAAGATAAAGTCTCTCCTAAGGATTAAATAGAGATGGCTACTCCTAAAGGGATATTCATAAGGACTTAGGACAAGATAAAGTCTCTCCTAAGGATTATAAAGAGGGATAATTCTAAAGGAATATTCACAAGGGATTAGGACAAGATAAAGTCTCTCCTAAGTATTATCAGCACCCATCATGGATCAAATTTATATACAATCAGGAGTACAAATATGTTGAAACACATCCATATAAGTGTCATTGAATTGTTTCGAGTATTTTAATTTAGTATTCATTTTTTTATTTTCTTCTAGCTTTGACATGTTTATAGTTATAAATTTATTCTAGTAAGTTGTTAGTAATATTATCATTCTAATCAAAGTGAAATTATTGTATCAAGTTGCATCGATCAAATTGCAAGCAAAGAATAGTGAATTGCTTGAGGACGAGCAATTTTGGGAAGGGTGGATTGCCATGTCCCCTATTTTTCTAATAAAATTCAATAATATAATGAGTTAAAGGAATAATAATTTTTAAAAGAAAATATAATATTATAATAATTATGTTGATAATAATATTATAATATGATAGTAGCCAAGAAGGAATAATTAACAAAGAAAACATAATAATAATATTATAATATTGTTATAGTATTATAATAATATTATTAAATATATTATGATAATATTATAATAATATCAAAAGGGAATATCATAATAAAGATGATTATAATTAAATATAATAAAAAAGGTGATATAAGATAATATTAAATAAATATAAATACCTTATTAATCAATGGTTAATATAATCAAAATTATAAATGTAATTATTATTAAACTAATTGCTCTTGATCGGTCATGTCTTTTGAGATCAATATGGAGTGGGTATTTAATAGAGAATAAATTTAAAGGAAGGGGGCAGAAAAATACAATAGAAAACATATAGCAACTCTAAGAAATGATGAATATTATTAAGGTTTTGAGAATAATGTTCCTATTTCCTAAATGGAGGAATTGGGGACATTACAAATTCATCATTTACAGCAACAAATTCATGAAATTTTGGAGTAGACCACTAAGAAGTATAAACAAAGGCATGATGAGCACCAAACTCCTCATAATTTTTAGGTTGGGGATAAGGTATGGTTGCTTTCTAGAAGGAATGCTTACAAGGCCCTCATAAGAAGCTTCATCCTCTTTGCTATGGTCCCTATAATATTATAAAGAAAGTTGGTGAAAATGCACTTAAACTCAACTTGCCTCCATTTTTGTGTGTTCACCTAGTCTTCAATGTAGAACTATTGAAGCCATATTTCCCTCCTTTACTAGATATTTAGATGTTGCTGAAGAAATTAGTCATATAAAGTTGAATCTAGAAGTTGTTAATCCACTTCAAAGTGATCAAATTGTGGAGGTTGTCATGAATAATTTGAGGAACCAAAAAAACTATTTGTACCATATGGTAAAAGTGGGGCAATTTGTTCAAGAGGAAAAATGGCTTACATGTGAACAAATCCAACATCATTTTCCACATCTGATGCAAAGTGTGGATGAAATGGGGCCCATTTCTTCTCAAGGAGGAAGAAATGATAAAAAAATAGTCTTGCAAGATTTTGAGGATGTTGTCATAAGAAAAAATGGGAAAAATCCAAAATTATTTTTTTGGTATTTTCTATGTTCTATTATTTTGCATTTTCAGAGGCCTCTAGGGCATTTCTAGGCTTCGACAATGCTAAGGGGCTATAGTTACACTTAGAATTTTAGACAATAAATGTATAAATTTAGAATATCTTTCTAGAAATTTTGGTGATTCATGATTTTGAGCTACGAGTAGAAAGTTATGACTTCTAAAAGTAGACGTAATTTTTAATACATATTTTTTTAGTTTTTATAGTTGTTAGAGTTTATTTTGTAATTAATTAGCTAGTGGACTTTTCATTTTCATTTTCAAGGAATAATGGTGACCCTTGGGATTCATCAAACTTGTATAAAATCTTTTTTCAAAATGAATGGATCACTTTTTGGGTTGCAAAAACATCTACTATTGTATTTTAATTGCTCTCAATTTAGTCACAATATCATAGGTTCTACACTAGGTGTCATAATCTGAATTCCTAATTTAGATCAACAATGCCTTCTCAATATTTCAAATTCAGCTCTACTATCAATCTCCTCTTCTTCAATTTCATATTTTCTTTTCATTTTTTGTGGTTTCTCCTACCCATGTCATTGCTTGCAATATTCTTGCAACTTACACTTCCAAAGATTCAATCTTGTCTTCTATAATTTTCATTTTGACTTCTTGCTCCTTCTCAACACTCCAATTCCTTATTTCCCTAATAATAGTAGGCTTATTGGAAATAGTTCCTCCCTCTTTGGTTATATCTATATTTGATTAATTTATTTGTTCATCATAATTCTCTTCTAATGTTTCATCCTCTTGTTCTTCACTTCTCTTTCCTATTTCTTAACTTGTTCTATATTCTTCTTTAGATTTTGTATTTGTGTCTATAATAATCTTGTATTCACTCTCTGTTCCTTCTAAGATTTCATCATTAATCATATCAATTTATTTACTTCCTCCTAATTTCTCATCTAGATTATAGATTGCTCCTATATGCAGTGATTTACCTATTGTTGTGTCCTTAATATGAAAGATTATGTTTCACATTCCTACACTCTTTTTCAACATCAATGATCTTAGCCTTCCTATCATTTATAGAGAATTCATGCTTCCCTAGTATTCTTTCTATTTTAGTAACTATTATGTCTAGTTATACCATATGTAAAGGTTCTTTCTCTACTTTCTCTCTCGAGTTGATCTACATTGTCCCACTTGACTAGGATTTTGTCATATAGTTTGTTGGAATTATATCCTTTAACATACATGAGAAGTACAAAAACTTATGCATTGTATATATTATTACTATAAATAATTTATCTTTATCACTCCATTTTCCAAATTCATAGTTTGATATGGTTCTAATACTTCTATATTCCTTCATTCCTTTTGACAATTCCTTAATAGTTCTTTCAACTTTCTTTCTTAGTTGTTGCCTAAGTACTTGTGATTCCTCCTTACTTTCTGCATTGGGTTATATCTTCTTGAAGTTTGACTTCTCATTCTCCTTGATGCTTGAGGTGTTGTGGATCTTATTTGTCTTATTTTCTTGCATATGGTAACATGTTTCTACTTCTTTATCTTTGTGTATGTAGATAGTATATTAGTATACTTCTTTCTTCTACTTCCTTCTCCTTTGGTCTTCTTCTATTCCATGGTGATTTTCCTATAATTTTCCTTACATTTCCCAAATATTTTGACTCCTTTGTCCTTTATTTCAGTTGATAATTTCTTGATTGTTGATTTAAATTCATTGTCAAATGCTTCATATCCAAATGGTGTTACCCAAAACAATCTTGTTTAAAGTGTTAATTTAATTTAATTTATTAAATTACCTTGACTCCCTTCTTAATATTTCACTTTATGCTCTTTTAATTTATTTTAAATAATTAATTAGTAATTATTAAATGTCATTTACCTCTTAGGGTTTCCCTTTTAGGCTTTTCAATATCATTATCTAAGGATTGATATTTTGTAAATATCTCTCATTTTTTTAGTTCAATAATATAATTGCATAGTCTCATAGAAAAACTCTTGCATTTTCTTTACTTTTTCTTCTCTATGTCAAGTTCTTGCATGTAGGTATTCTTTGGGATTTATGGATTTGTATTTCTCAAATCCTTCATCATATCAGAGATGGATCTTTTATAGCTTGTTCACTATTTGGAGAAAAAGAATGAGGGTTTGACAAAATAGATCTAGCATTTTTTGGGCTTTTTAGTGAAAATAGGGGGTCTCTAATTCTTGGAGCACTTTGAGGCCAAATAGACCTCATAGTTAGATTTAGAAGGTGTCAAAACCCCATTTCCATATAAAATACATCAATTTTGGTGAACATTGCATTCTAAGAACAAAAAAAAATTCCCTATGAAGGTTGTATGACCCTTGGCACATGAAACAAGATTATTTTTTGTGAAAAATAAAAAATAAAAAAATGAATTTTTAAAAAATTGCATGTAGTATTAAAAATATGACACCATTGTAGAGGGTGGAGTGGCCACCACTCAACCACTAGTGCGACTTGCGCACCATCATCCTCTCACCCACACCTTGCCTTTGCTCGCTATGCCTCTAGTTTTCCACCTCCACTCTATTGTAGCTGCACTACTACTCATAGGCTACTGACCTACTATTGTTGCCCTACTGCTACTCATGGGCTAGTGACCTACTCTTATCCTACCTGCGGTCACGTGGGGGGGCGAAAGGCCAAATTTTTAGCCCCTTGGAATTTTTTAAAGGGATTTACATTTTTGTCTTTCTAGATTTCCTATCAAACTTTTTACTCTAACTTGAGCATACATGGGTCTTTTTTCGATCCAAAAAAAGCACTAGAAAGTTGATTCGGAAATAGAGACAATGGTATAGATAATTTTTGGATTCTTTTCAATTTGGTACCTATTTTGTGTTTGAATTTTGATGATATCTTCAATCTTTTAGGGGGCATAACTTATTCATTATAGCTCCATTTTCAATCTAAAAAAAGCATTGGAAAGCTCTCCCACAACACCTTCTAGATTCACTATCATTTTACCAATATTTGATACTAGTTATTTGTGATACATAACTAAAGATTTTTCCTCTATTCTTGTATCCTTTTGCATGTTGGGGTTTATTTTTTGTGGATTATGGGGGGTGTTTTTTCATTACTTTCTATTATAATACCAACATGTCAGAAAACTTCAAAACTCTTTCTTAAAAAATGGTCAAGACCTCTTATTGTCTAGTACTCCTAAACCCACACAACTATCACACATAGAAATCACATATGTAGTGGCTTCTCTATCAAAGGGTTTTTGGTCTTGTTTAGATATAGTATAGGCAGTATTTTAGAGTCAATATCAGACTTTACAACACATTAATAAGATAGATGAAGTCATGGATCTAATTTATTTGAGTGTTTTAGATAGATTACAATTTCATCTTGATGAGTGTTCTACTTCTCAAGAAATGTGGGCCAAGTTTAATGACTTTTTTGGCACTATCATCGAGTTTAGATATCTTCAGATTGAGGCATATATAACTTCTCTTGTACCCTAATTCTTTCTCCTATATTGAGGACTTTCTTATGAGGTTCAAATAGAAAAGAACTTTTTTACAATGATGCAAGGAAGAGAAGATAGATAAGGTTTGCATATATCTGATTCTATCAAAGCTTCGAGGAAACTTTTAGATTTTCTCTTCTACCTTCCATTCCATTATAGATTCCAAATTTGTCATGCCCACTTTTGAGTTCTTTTATGATTTCATGAGTAGAGAGAAATCCAAGATTAAGTAGTTGGATACTATCACCAACTTAAAGATAGAGGCATTGGTTATTCAGACATCTATAGGGAAGCTAAAGTAGAAACCAAATCATAAGATAGATTCATTAGGAAATTAGAGTTCCTCCAAGTACATTCCTAAATTAGATGCTCAAAAACCATCTTTGAAGGGTAAATCTTCTAAGTCTAGTGAGTCTTCCTCCAAGACTAAGAAGTACATAGGTGATCCCTATAGTTTTTGTGGCAAAGAAGGACATCCAATTTCCAAATTTTGTAAACATCTTGAGTATTTAGAGAAGGACATATAATAGTAGATTATTTCTTCTTTGGAGCCACCATCTCCTCCTTCAAGGAAAGGACACACTCTTTCTACACAAGCATTGTCTTCCATAGCTCCTTGGATTCTTGATTTAGGGGCTTCACACCAAATGATACACTCACCTAATTTGGTTACCTCACTTGCTTAGAGTGTTACAACATAGATTGTAGCTAGTGATTCTACACAACTTTCAATCACAGGTTCAAGAACTATCTCTTTAAAAGGTGGTTCACTACAAGATGTTAACCTGGTTCCTACCATTTCTACAAACCTCTTCTCTACCATTGAGTTCTCCCTACATGATATGGTGATTTGAGACCTCCATAATCCTAACATGGTTTTTACTACTAGGAGTGTTGATCTTTAGTCTCACTTATATCAGTTTGATGGCTTCAAGAGCTCTAATCATATAGGTGTTTCTCTCACTACTCATGTAGACATGGTGAGCAAAATTTGGCATTACTGCTTTGGCCATGTTAACTACAAATATCTATAGTAGATGAGTACACATGAGCTAGTGATTGGGCTACCTTAGATCTCTTGTACTGATGGTGTTGGTCAAGGTTGTGCACTTGGAAAACATCATAGAGATCCATTTTTGTCAGGTAGATCCATATCTACTAAGGCACCATTAGATTTGATACACTATGATCTTATTGTTCTTATCTCTAATCTCTATTGTATATTAGTGTCAATAAATTTTTCATTTACGAGTAAAAGTTAGATAGTCATCATTGCAACCAAGCTACTCTACATAGGTTGAGTCATGTACATAAGCTAGTATGTACCAAGCATTTGTACAGAAGGTGAGTAAAGTATGGTATATAGACTGAGCTCATTCAATGACTAAGAAATTTATTAGCAATTGAAGTATATTAGTATTGAGTTATATAGTATGTGTCAAATGTACTATATGTTAAGCATCAAGAAGTTAATAAAGGCTAAGAAACAACAATGTCAAGCACCAATAATAGTATAGGTTGAGTAGTGCAAAGGTTATATAAAAGTCAAGAATGGAATAGATTTTTAGGAAAAATAATTATTAGGCCCACTTGGAAGGAATATTTAAGTTTTGAAGAGGTTATTATAAAACATTTAATACTTTTTGAGGTTGTTACAGAATATTTACATGGTGTCAATCACATATCCCCATGTGTATGTTCAATGATTAGGATGAAGAGGAAAAACATGGAAACATCTAGAAGACTTTTCTTGACATCTTTATAAAGCAATAATATTAACCTAGATTGAGAGAATGTGAGAGGTGATAAAGTGGTTGTATGTGTACATGTGAAGAATAAAGAAGGAGATTAGAAGGCATTCAAGGGTTGTGTTATAGAAAAAGTGACATATTCATAAGCAAAGAAAGTGGAAGAGAAAGACATGAGTATCAGATCAGAGGAGAGGATGAGTTAGTAAGGAGAAGACTCAAAATTAGCTTGCAGAGTAAACCAAGAGTTAGGTACTCAATCAACTTTTAATAGACTTAAATCAGAGAAAATCTCTTAATAGATTGGTCTTAACAAATCTTTGTAAATCTCCTAACATATTCCTTAGTTGTAAGTGTCAAATCCTCTAACTAGGTAAAACCTAATAGTTTCTTAAGTCTTTACAATGACACAATCCTCACAAAGTAGATCATATATTATGGTCAAACATTGTAACCTTAACTGGTTAAATTTATTACTATAGTGGTGAATATTTGTGGGTGTCATCCCCACCTCGGTTTTACCTTCACATTGAAGGGCTTATGGGTAAAAGATATTGCTTTATTTATTATTACTTTCATGTATGTGATTGAATTTATTTACATGTTACAACAAGTTTACATTTATGGTATTATATGCATAAGTTATTATTTTATATGGATTAATTGGAGAAAATGTATAAATTGTAATAGATTCTAATTCACCCCCCTCTCAGTATCTAGTTTGCTCCTCCATAAATCAACCACTAGTATCATAGTATTGGTTCTCTAAAGGAAGCTTAAAGGCTTGGATATTAGCTCGTAGAAGATGGAGATTGTCAAACTGGATAAGACTATTGACAATCAAGTAATCAACATCCAACTCACACTACAAAGACAAGATCTGAAGGGTTCCCTAAAAAGGAGAAAGGAAATTTCCATATAGATAAAGAAATTCTATTATGAAGAAGTTAAAATTGGAGGATTATTGACTCAATCAATTCTAATGAAAAAGTATCTATTGAACTACTAGAAAAGAACAAACTCATAAATGAAGAGATAAGATCACTAAAGAGAGAATATGAAATCCAATCAGTGAGACTATGTGAAGTGAGTGAACAAAGAAATAAAGTTGAGGAAGATAGAACAATGGCAGAAGATGACAAAAGGGTAATGGCTACTAGACTAGAAGAAAGGTTATTAGATGTGTAGAAGCTTACAAATACACAAATGGATCTGATGAATCAACTAATGACTACAAATTAGATATTGAATCACAAACATATGGATATTGCCAATTTCAAATCTCACAATGAGATACTAAAGAATGAGAAGGAATATATGGATAAATTCAAAAAAATGAAGCCACAAATGAAATATTTTGAAGAACTTATGAAGTCATCAAGTTGTATGGGTTAGGACATTCATGCACTAAGAAAGAAGAATTATCCAAGAATAGAGAAATGAGAAATAAAAAACCAAAAGATAAACCAACTTTCTATCACTGTGGAAAAATTGGTCATACTGCAAATATCTATCAAAGAAAATAGGTTATGGAAAACTCTAAACCTAAGTTTATTGGCTACTATTTTACTACAAGAAACAAGGACATCAAATACACAAGTGTAGGTCAAGATTTTGGAATGTACCTACTACACCTAGATTTGAATGTCAGTGTTACAACTTTCAAAAATATGGACATAGAGCATTTGAATGTAGATTAGAGATAAAAGCCTACTGGCCAAATTAGAGAGAGATGAATTATCCACCTAACAATGCATGTTCCAAATGTCACAAGTTTGGACATCAAAGTGAGAGTTGCAAAACTCAAGTACATTCAGATAGAGGATAAAGGAAAAGGAAAATTAGATATTGAGAAAGTGAGGAATGAAATGAACTAGAAAAGGAAAAAGAAACCAAAAGATAGAAATAGTGAATTTAATGGAGCTGAGGTCACCCAATTGAATGGAGAAGGTCATCATATCATCTCTAACTGAGCAAAATAAGTATGCATGGAATTGAATATCTACGTGGTACATCATACATCAGTTCCTTATAGAAATGTGTGCAAAAAGTTCATATCCACATATATAAGGTGTAAGAGAACAAAGTTTGTAAAAGGTTGTTGAGTATCAGTATTTTGTCTAAGTTGACTGAGTGTTGCAACATAAATTGAGCATTATAAGAGAGACCGAAGGCCATGGAAGAGACTGATTTATTATGCTAGCTAGCTCCCACTCAAGAAGTACACAAGCATTTATGGAAAGCCTAGTTGATCAAAAGGAAAGGTATATAAAAAATCACAATACTTTATTTCATACCTTGCATACAAATTTTTGAAGATCTTAGAGTGATTACATGATCAAGTGATAAAGAAAATTCAAGAAACTTTCAAAGATCTCAAGAAGAGAAATGATCAAAAGGGTTGAACATGAGCATGATCGAGTGTTGAGCATCTAGAGAATGAAATACATCAAACTCTAATTACAATCATGGCATCTTCATCGACTATTGGAATGAGCCAAAAGGTTAGTAAAATTTAATTAGTGATGAGAGATGTCTATCCTCCGCCTAAATTTTGTACTATTCTAGAAATTGTTGTTGAAGGAGGCTCAATGGGTTTATTATCCTTGATACCACCTAAATTCATCATGATTTAAAATGTTATAAGTTGGTACATGTGTAAAGTCAAAGAAGTTGGAGACTATGAAATTAGAGAATCTTATGAGAAGTTGTTGATGAAGGAACCTTGAAGGATGAGTTCAAACTTGTTGAAAGGAAAGGGTTAACTCGAGCCCTAGAATTGCCAAGAAATTTCAAAATAGAATGGATCAAAGTCATCTTAAGCATAATTCATAATATGAAGTATACGCTATAGGATGGAATAGTAGAAATTACAAAGATGATGATGTATTATTGAAGGGACAAATAGATGTCAAGGTAGAATGATTTGGAAGATATGAAGAATCAAGCTAAAGTGTTATAGAAAGAATTGAGATAGCTTCCAAAGAAAAGAAAGAGAAGAATATGATTGAATACCTAGAAGCTTAATTAGGCACCCTAGGCAAGGGTAAAGAACCATTTCAATTGACTCAAGGTCTCGATGAAGATGAAGAATAGGACAGTGGGAAGGAGGAAGGAGAAGCAAAAGAGGAAGAAGTTGAAAAGGGTAAATCCCTAGTTGTTGTTATGCCACTAAACAAGTAGGCTAAAAGGTAAAACAAGAAGAAGGTAGCAACACCTCCACCACCAAGTAAGCCAAGGGCTAAGCAGTTGCTATTACCAAGTAGTTTGTAAAGCTGAAAGTAGCAGAGGCTACTAAGTCAAGTGAACTTCAAACTAGGAGAAGGAGATTGGTTAGAGGACCACCTATTAGATAGATCAAAACTATTGAATAGTTATGTTACATCATAAGAATATATTTAGATTTAACTAGTTTGAAACATGTAAAATATGATACATTAAACAACAATGATAAAAATAAAGTGGAGGAAGCTATGCTAGAAATGATTGCAAATAAAAGGCTAACTCCTAATGCAATATAGAACAATATACCCAAGGATCTATTTGATAGATTAGAGAGAAAATGGTAGTAGAATGAAGTAATAGAAAATTAGATGAGATCTAACAAACTAGTCAAAGTTATGTCTAGTCTGTCTCAAGAACAAATGGATAAATTTATGATGCAACATAAGAGAAAATTTGTTCCTAAATATAGAATGTTCTTAATTTTACAAAATAAAGAGGAAGTTGTAAGACAATAGAGTGAATTATTGTGAAAAAACATTTTTGGGCTTACAAAAAAGAAGTTAGAAGCTATTAATATTGATGATGAATGTAGTAATATAGAAAGTTCAAGTGTGTCAAGTCCACAAGACAGTATGTCTCCTATACATGTTGACACCCTTGAAACTCTAGAAGTTGAGAAGTGAAGGCTCAGAAATGAAGAATAATATGGTGAAGATAAAGAAACGAATAAAAATGATAATATTTTTTTAGCACCTCAAATTGAGGTAGACACAGAACCAAATAAGGCTGAACCAAGTACTAATGTTGTTTTCTCAAGCACAAATGCACAAGTAAGACTGACTGGTGATACACCTGCACTAACTCCTAAGGCATTGTTGAATAGCAACACTTCTTCATTGACAAGGAAGAGAAGATAAATCAACAACATGTCACCAAATATTGAATTTCATCTAGATGAACATATTGAGATGTCATATTTTGATCTAGCAAATCTCACCTTGCAGCAAAACTTCTTGCTACAAGAAATTTTGAAAAAGAAAAAAAGACAAGAAAAGCTTAGGAGAGAGATAAAGCAGCAACAAACATTGCAAGATGTAAAACATATGTTTTTTGAATATTTTGACATAGAGAATGTAGATGAAGAGACATCTATTATTGATCAACTTGTAGATATCATTAATCGAGTTGGTGCAAAAAAAATTGAAACCAATGATAAGTTGATGGATAGGTCAACAAGAAGAGTTGAGACCAAGGTTATGAATAAAATTTTCATAACTATAATAGAGTAGAAGGTGTTATTACAAGAAAAAGCATAGGCAATAATGGATATTATATAGAGGGTACTGTAAAGTTTACTTGCAGATTTATTTTGATAGTGCTGAAGTATGTATATTTCTTATAGGTACAATCAATGCCAATGAAGAATCCAAAGTGTTGCACAATATATATAATCTCAATACAAAAATGATATAAATATTCCTTCAAGTTTGATATCTATACTACCTTTGATCTGCATACATTAATCAATTTCTATATTTTCAATATTGGGTAGCATACAATATGTATACAAGTCTAGATGGGTACATGGGTGAATGGGCATGTCTCCAAATGGAGACATGACCATTCACCGATGCACCCAATCAATGGAATGGTCACACCCGATTTGATTAGTCATAACAAAACTAATGACTTCAAGACTTTAACTAAGTCCATTGAAATTGTTTAACAATTAGTATAAATATGATTATTATTGATATCATTTAATCATGATATGCATCATTGGTTCTGAATGTTGTGATCACCATAAGTAAATGCAAATTATATTCATGTATACATACATATCAATATTCAACATATTGACATGCATATATACGTGATTATATTCTCATATGATCAGTGCAACTGTCTGAACTAAAGCTATTTGTTTCAACACTCCCTCTTAGCCAGGGAAGACAAAGTTCATATGAACTCTTCTCATTATAAGAAGTAATATCCTCAAGATATATATATATATATATATATATATATATATATATATATATATATAATAAAAATCAATTCTAATGATATTATTTCTAGTTATGGTGTGTATACATATGTCAAGTCACATGATATCCACCATAAAGATCCTAGTACATCCATAGATATTAAGTTACAGAATATCCACCATGAATTTAAACATATTGATCTTCAATAGATATCAACTCACACGATATCCATCAACATGCTCCTTTAACAATAATGATTTTTCCTTAAATATCAAGTCATGTGATATTCATCATGATAGTAATCTAATAATAATAAAGTTGTCACCTTATCTTAATAGAATCAATATTTCATTATAAAAGATTATCACCTTAAATAATAAACATAGGGTAGGGCCATGTGTCATAGAGTTAAACATATGACAAAAGAGTTTACACTTTAAACATCTTTATTTAAATAATACAAATTTACAAATTTGAGACTTAATCTCATAAACTTACATTTTAATCAAGCCAAGTTTCTTTCTAGAATGATCAACTTTCACTTTAGGAGAGCCTTGGTGAGAATGTTAGTTGTTTGATCACCTATATTAATATATTCTAATTGACTAGTTCTTCTTTCCACCATGTCTAATATGTAGTGGTAAGGAATTTATATATGCTTGGATCTATCATGAAATACTAGATTCACAAATAACTTGATACAACTTTGGTTATCACAGTGAATAGTGATAGGTTTCATAGGCTCACCAAACAAGTTAGAAAGAAACTTCTAAAGCCACACTACTTCTCTAGCTCCCATAGCTACTACAATATACTCTATGCTAGAAGAACTTTGAGAAATGAATGCTTTCTTTTTGTAGATCCAAGAAATCATGGCTAATCCTAAACTGAAGTAGCATCCTAATGTGCTTTTCTAGTCTTTTACACTTCTAGCTCAATCAGAATTAGTATATCCATGTAACTCCAAATTTGTATTCTCATATTTAAGTACATACCCAATAGTACCTTGAAGATACCCCAATATATTCTTCAAAGAAACAAGTTGAATCTCATGTAGTCCATACATGAACTAACTTAATGCATTCACTACATAGTAGATATCAAGTCAAGTATTTAAAAGATACATAAATGACCCAATTAGCTATCTGGTATAAGGTGGGATCAACTATTTTGGATTTATCACTTGCTTCCTTGAGCTTGTGAAAGTTGGTTTTGATAGGTGTAGACATAGGTCAATAGTCCCACATTCCAAATATTTTCAAAATATCAATAGTATATTTCTTTTGATATAGAAAGATATTACCAAAATTTTGACTTACTTCCAAACCAAGAAAGTAATGAAGAGTTCCTAAATCCTTCATTTAAAATTCAAAATCCAAATCTTTCTTAAGCTGATTAATGAGATGTTCTTCCCCTGTAATTAGAAGATCATCAACATAAAGAATTAGAATTAGCATATCAACTTTAGTTACCTTGAAGTAGAGATTTGAATCAGCCATGTTCTTGGTGAATCCAAGACTTAAAATGTATCTGTCAATCCTTTCGTACTAGGCTTGGGGAGCCTCTTTAAGTCCATATAGTGCCTTCTTTAATTTACAAACATGAGAAGCAACATCATGAGTTACAAATCCTTCTAGTTGTTCCAGATATACTTCTTCCTCTATTTTCCCATTAAGAAAAGTAATTTTTACATCCATTTGATGAATTATCCAACCTTTTCTTGTGGTAATAGCTATTACATCTCTAACAAAAGTGTACTTGGAAACTAGTGCAAAGTTAAATTCCTTCCTTTTTAGAAAAACCTCAAGCCACAAAAAAAAATTTATGTTTTTCAATGTTGCCATCTGCAGCATACTTAGCTTTGAAGAGCCATTTTGAGAACACAAAAAATCTTTCCTTAAGTCTCAAAACTATGTCCTAGCAGTCCTTTTTTATTACAGATCAGTATTCTTCCACCATGGCTTCTTTCCAAGCTTGATGTTTAAGTTCTTTAGAAGTACTAGAAGGTTAAGGATTTGAGCTATTACACAAGAAAGCATTATATGTTAATTTTCTAGGTCTCCTGCTTTCTCAAAAGGTTTTGGAAGGGGTTGTGAATCCATCTACTTCCTATATTATTTTTCTTTCCCAAATCAGCCTTTTAGAGTGATCAAGAAACCAGCCTTTGGAAGGATTTTAGTTTTAGTTGAAGTCTCTTCAGGAAACTCCCTCTAAATCTTAGGAGTAGGAGTCTCTTCTAGAGATACATAAAATATATCTAGTTCATTAGATGTTGTGGCTCTTCTAAAAGAAATGTTCTCTTCAAAGATGGCATCTCAGCTTAGTTATATTTATTACTATCCAAGTATGTAGACTCTATATCCTTTTACTATTTCACTAAAACCAATGAGAATACCCTTTCTTCTAGAAGGTTCTAACTTAGCCTCTTCTCCTTAGGTACATGAACATATATAGGACATCCAAATATCCTTAGGTGATTGATGTCAAGTTTCTTTCTATAAAATGCTTCTTTAGGGGTCTTATTGTCCAAATGTGAGTGAGGACATCTATTCTCAATATAGACTCCAGTGTTGGATGCTTTAGCCCAAAAGGACATGCTCAAATTTTTATCAAAAATCATAGCCTAAGTAGCTTCTACAATGGTTCTATTCTTCCTTTCAGCAATCCCATTTTGTTAAGGATTGTAAGGGACTGTGAACTCCCTCTTAATCCCAGTTAGTTTGCAAACTCTTTAAATATTTCAGAAGTATACTCCTTTCCATTATCTATTCTCAAAATTTTAATGTTCTTACCAAAGGAGTTCTCAATGATAGATTTTAAATCCTTAAACTTAGAGAGAATCTCTTCAGATTCTTTGCATTTAAGGAAGTATATCCATGTCTTCCTTGAAAAAATCATCAAAAAATATCAAATAGTACAAGAATCCTCCTATAGAAGGTATAGACATGGGCCTACATAGATCAAAATGTACTAGTTCCAACACATCTTAGTTTTACTCAAACTATGAGGAAATGACTTTTTAGTGTTTTTCCCTAAGGTACAACCTTTACATGATTCATTATGAATATGGTTTAACTTGGGTGTCATGGTTACTACTTTCTCCATTGATGTTAGAGCATGGAATTTGATATGACCTAGTCTTCTATGACATATTTCATTTGAATCTTAGGTCTCATGTATAAGTGCAAGGTTTGTCTTAGCACATAGCTCATATAAAAGTCTTTGTCTTACTCCTATTGTTAGAGCCCTTTTAATGGTTGAAGTTTTAGGCCATGATTGCACTTTCCCTCGCATGAATGAAATTCTAAAACCATCATCTTCAAGTGTAGATATAGATATTAAATTTCTCTTAATACCTAGTATACAAAGAACTCCAGAAAGTTGAATAGAATTTCCACATTTCAATTTTATGGTGTAGATCTTAATTCCTTTTACAGATTGTGTAGAATCATCACCAATTGTAACTTCTTCATTTATTTCTATTTGCATGCTTTCTAGGTTATCCTGATATTCTATGATGTTTCTAGAAGATGTACTATCAACTATCCATGTATTACTTTTTGTTGATATTTGGCTAGATAATGTTGAATAGAAGGCATATTTCTCATATTCATTACCTTCATTTGACTTCTCAAATTTTGCAAAAGATGCTTGAGGTTTAGATCTATTAGGACAACTTATTGCATAATGTACATATAGATCATATTTAAACCATAGAATTTTGGACAAGTCTTCTATTTGGATTGTCCTTTTCCATGAAAAATTATTTTCCTTTTTTTGTTTTTCTTCTTTCCCTTCTTATGAGCATTTGTATTAAGAACATGAACATCTTCATGTAGGGTTTTTTTGTTTTCCCTTAATCATTAATATCAATTACTCTTGAAAACAATCTAATCTTAAATGATCTAGTTTATGGATTTTAGACCTAGCACCTATACCTTGTACAAAGGATTCCTAGGAGTTTGGAAGTCCTCATGATGCTATGAAGGATAATTCTTGATTTTTAATCTCATGACCAAGTGCAGATAATTGATATCTCAAGTATGTGCTTCTCATAAAGAAAGCATTTATAGTTTCTTCTTTATTCATGCTTATAGTAGTCATCTTCTTTTTAAGAGCAAGTTTTATGCCTATATTATTGATTATAAATGCATTTTCAAGAGCTTAAAACATATGATATGTTGTGGTATGTTTTGCCATTATAGGTATTATGTGGTCTAGAACAACATCTACAATTATCTTCATAGCCTTTTCATTTTTCTCTATCCATTTTGATTTCTCAAGATCAACCTTAGGTTCATCTTTTTCCTCTCTTACAAATGATTCCAATTTGTTTTCTTTTAACAACATCAGTACTCAAAGTTTCCAAGATTCAAAGCTATTAGCACTTCCAAGGTGATGTTCAAATCTCATTGTGTTTGTCATTTTTGTAGGGAGAGAGGATTATTTTCTAAAGTAAAAATATAATTCAATAAACTTAGTATGATATTTCCTTAGCCAAGCTTTGATACCATGTAAATTTTACTTATAGGTTCCTTTTAATAGTGTTGAAGTGTGTATATTTCTTGCAAGTACAATCAACACCAATGAAGAATCCAAATTATTGTATAGTATATATAATCTCAATGCAAAAATGATATAAGTATTTCTTCAAGTTCAATGTCTATACTACCTTTGATTTGCATACATTAATAAATTTCTATATTTTTAATATCAGGTGGCATACAATATGTATACAAGTTTAGATGGGTATATGGGTGAATGGGCGTGTCTTCAAATGGAGAGATGACCATTCATTGATGCACCTAATCAATGAAATGGTCACACCTGATGTGATTAGTCATTTAAAAACTAATAACTTTAACTAATTCCATTGCAATCATTTAACAATAAGTATAAATACAATTATTACTAAGATCATTCTCAGATATTATTCAATCATGATATGCATCATCAATTCTGAATGTTGTGATCACCATAAGCAAATGCAGATTATATTCATGTATCTATACATATTAGTATTCAAAATATTGACATGTATATATACATGAGTATATTCTCATATGATCAATGTGATTGTTTGAATTAAAGCTATTTGTTTCAACAAGTACAATAGGTGTACACAATTTTGTCAAATGTGCCAAGAGTTAGAGATAATATTCAAGCATGAGTAGATAAGACTTAGGCTAAGATGAAGGCATCTAGTAGTGTTATCTCAGAGTCAACTAGTATTCTCCAAGGCCTCAAGTACTTTAATGGCTTCAAAAGCTAATAAAAACTTCACCAAGATCACAAATGGCAGGATTTCTATATTAGATGCTACTTACTTGGATTTAAGGATTTTCAAAGTTTCAAACTATTTCCAACTCTCCAACTCCTCAACTCTCTTCAAACTACCTTCTAGGCTTTATTGCCCCTCATTAGGTCTTTAGTGAGGACAAAGATTGGATTTCTCTCAATGTTTCGAAAGCATAAGCCTAACTCTATAGGTTTTTAGATACCCCTTTGGCCATAATACAACATATCATAAGGATTCCATGTGTTCCTTTGGACCATACCCTACCGTTACCATATTATGGCACAAAAATGCATGAAAAGAGGGCAATATAATGAAGCAACTATAGGTTTCTTGTACTCCCAAAACCTCAAACCTTAGATAGTCTCTCCTTAGGTCATAAATTTCTTAAATCCAAGAGGAATTAGTCCCAAATTGCTCCTTAAAACCCTTTTAAACTAGGGATTTCTAATTAGATGTTGTCTCAGTACTTATGGGATCAAACAAGGGTGTATTCACCTTTTCTAGGGTGTATCTAGACACCTCAAATCATAAAACTTATCTCTCCTTTAGATAGATTCTCTACTACTACTCCATAGCTACCTTTCCATTCTCCCTTAACACTTCCTTCTTGGGTTATCATCATCAAACAAACTCTCATCTATACATGTAAGTGTTAGAATAGTATTGTAAAATTTAGGGATGAGTCATTCTATGAGAATTAGTAATATCATTCATGGAATGATCATCCAAACATTAGATCTTGTCAAAAAATAGAAAAAAGAACACTACTTCTAATGATTATTAGGACTATTTTGCAAAATTAGAGAATTGGAATGAACTTTAGAGCATTTAGAATGGATCAATGAAAAATACTGTTAGAAATAGGAATTACTAAGGGGAGGGGGGTGAGTCAGTAATCTAAAAACTTTAGTCACCAACTAGATATTATTGCTTACTACAAACCATGCATAACAAAGCAATAAAGTAATGCTAAACAATAACAGTAACAATGCATAAAGATAACTCATAACACCATATTTTGTTAACTAAGGAAACCCTGGCCAAGGGAAAACCCCAATAGGGATGATACCCACTAGATAATATACTAATATATAAGTTCCTTGTTAGATGATGGACCCTATTAGGAGTCAATGAGAAAATTTAGTATAAGGAGTCCTTGTTAGGAGACTTTGAATCCCTATTAGGAGTTGTGGTATAATAAATGCAAGATGAGCTCACTACCCAAACATGCACTTCTAATTACAATAAGAGCTCACTACCCAAACAAGTAATCAAACTTCTAAAGTAGGTATTGTATCTTCTTCTTTGACAAATCTCTAATCTTCAGCTCAATCTTGGATCACAAAACAGCTTATAGTAAACTTCACATATATCACTTTCACATCACAATATTCACACAGCTTACATCTTTCATCACAAAATGTCCTTTGCATAAATATTATGCCTTTATAAAAATTTCTACTAGGTCAGCTAAGACCACAATCCACTTTTCCAACTTAGATTAAACATCTAAGATGTTGGCCCTAATTGGACAAGTAATTATCTTGAGAACAAAATAATCCTTTCCTTTAATTTCACTATCCTATTTTGCTTCAAACATGAGTATCTTTGTTCTGTATAGTTTGTATTGACTTTTGAGATTACACACATCATCACCAACATGTATACTATCTCCATCTAACTTCACTAGTCATAATGTTACATCAGCAACAAGTTATAAACAAAGCAATACATTGTTGTATACTAATTTCTATACTTAGACAATTTTTTGATTACCAAACATTAAGTATCTTTATTTTTGAGGTTTCTTGTAAGCATGTACATCATGTGTTGTATTAATGACAACAATTACATATCTTCATTAGCTAATTATCAACAAATACTATGTCCTCCAAGAGTTAGAACATCATCTAGTAGCAAATTTATAAAGAAAACATCAAGATTGCATCAAAAATAGAGTTTTATTAAGTTTTCTTGCACAATTCATAAAATGGATCATTGCCAATGCTACTCTCTGTACAATGCCTCTAACTTGACTTAAAAACATCCCCTACAACTACTCCAACTGATTGGGATCAGTTTCCATGCTTAGTTATGCCTAACTCTTCTTAAAACTACTATCCCTCCAAAATGAACTAATCATTAGGATTCAAATATTTGAATTCTCCAACTTATAATTTATTGCATAAACCAACTATTTAAACCATTAAACTTGGATAGTAGCTCTTCAAGACCAATTTAACCAATACTAAACCTTCCTAAGACTCCTTAGGACTTATTTGAATTCATATTTTCTTTTTACCCCTATTTATCCATTAAAGATCCTAAGGTCCTTAATAGGCCCTTTAGGATTCATTATATTTTTAATATTCTTAAAGCCTCCTAAGGACATGATTGGCTTCAACGCATGTCAATTGATTGGTTCACACTCTTTCTTTCCTCTAATCCATCTTTTATCTTCTTTAGGGATCCTTGCATGTCCTGATGCTATTGCATCATACTCTCCTCCTCCAATGAAACTGGTGTCCCAAGAGTTGATCTTCTTAGGCCAAACACTAATCTTTGGTGACCTCTGGTATGTTGGGGTGAGAAAATATCCCAAGGTAATTTGTCCCTTCATAAAATGCCCTATGTTCACACACAAATAATTAGCAAAACAATGTTCATTTGTTGACTGTCTATATGAAGGACAACAAGATGGTTTCAAGGCCTTCATCTCTGATTCATTTTTGGGATAAAACATCTTCCTCTCCATTTCTTCTTTAGTTATAGGTGGTGATTCAATTATAGGACATGTAACTACCCCAACTTGTACAAAGTTCAAATCCTGAATCCCTCCTCCTTTAGGACTATTCTAACTTCTCTTTAATTGTACTCCCTTATTGTTGTATGATCTAGTATTATACTATACCTGCACATCCATTTCTTGCCTAAAATATATTACAATTGGTTCTTCTTTCTCCTTCAACAAGGGTTGTAACTCATATTTCCTACCTTCATGATGGACCAAGTACTTATTTTTGAAACCATCATGATTAAATTTTCGAGATTATTGCCAATATCTTCCTAAAATTAAATGTCCACAACTCATATTGAGAACATCACACCATACCTTATCCCTATACTTCCCAACTGAGAACTCAATCATCACTTGATCACTAACAAGCATATTTTGATTCATGCTCACCCAAGTTTCATAATATGGTTGAGGATATGGAAAAGTTTTTAGATTCAACTTCCTAATAACTTCATGGGACAATACATTTTGATTTTCTCCTAAGTCTATAATGAACTGACATACTTTACCTTGGATTAGACAATTGGATCTAATGATGCTTTGATTTTGTGGTTTTCCTCTTCCCATTAGCAAATTTTTTTTCTCTTTAGGTAAAGCCAATATGGCTCTAGATTCCTCCTCTTCTCTTATTTCCTCTTGGGTTAGAATGACTCTCTTATTCCTACCTCTTTCTTCTACCCATTTAGGACACCTATATGATTGATCCATCTCACTTCATTACAAGTAAATCATCTCCTTATGAGCACTCCATCATCTCTTCATCTATGTCTTCCTCCTCTTATATTACTTTGTCTCTCTTTCCTTCTTTTTATCTTCTCCTTATCCTTGATGGCTAATTTGTAAGACTTTTCAATTGACCTAGGGGTAGCAAGACTAAGTTCATCTTGGATATTGAACCTAAGTCCCCTCATGTACCTTGCAATATTCTCTTCAACATCTTTATCATGACTCACCCTTATGTCTAATTTATGAAACTCCTCAGTATACCTCTATAAATCCATGTATTTTTTCTTAAGACCCAACAACTTCTTGTATAGTTGGACACTACAATCATTAAGAAGAAATTTTTCCTCCATCTTATCAATCATCGTGTAACAAGATGCAGTTTTTGGCTTCCTATTCTTTCATCTCTCTGCTTGAACACAATCCTACCATAGTAGAGTGTTTCCCTTCAACTTTGACTTTGTTATCTTCAACTTTTGTAAAATTCCTCATCATCAATTCCTCCATCAATCTATCAATCAATGAAAAATTTCTCAATTCCTTCATAGAAATTCCAATCTATCAATTCCTCATCATCCATCTTTCCTCCATACATAGGAAAATCTACTCTTGCCCTTATATCTCCACTCTTTTTAACTTTTACAAACCTAGTCATCCTTATACCTTTAGGATCTAATTGTTCTTCCTCTTGGGGTACTCCTTCATCTTATTAAATTTCTATCTCCTCATCTTATCTTCTACCTTTATCTCTTTTCTCTAATGCCAAGATTCTCTCCATCATAATTTCTAGTGTCTTATCCTCTTCATGGTTCTCCTTCTCTCATTGTTCTAATGTTGCCTTAAACTTCTTGTTATCTTCCAATTGTTCTTTGACTATCCTTACTAACTCCACATTTTTCATCCTTGTGGCTAAATCTACTTCCCCTTCAAACATGATTCCTAACCTCCTTGACAATTTGGATCAATTCAAATGCTTCTCCTCAAAGGATACTTCAATTCTATGGGCTAACTAAGGATCCAAACTATCAAATTTCTTAAGACCACTTCCCTAACTTCCAAAGGATTCTTACTAGGCTCTAATACCACTTGATGTAGAGGTAAGGGTGGTGGATCATTAGCCCATGGAAAAATCTACCAATTTGTGAAGGTTAACTAGCATTCTCCAAGGCCTCAAATACTTCAATGACTTCAAAAGCTAACAAAGACTCTTCCCCAAGATCCCAAATTGTAGGGTTGATATATTTGGATGGTACTTGCTTGGATTTAAGGATTTTCAAGGTTTCAAACTATTCCCAACCCTCCAACTCTTTAACTATCTTCAAAATGCCTTCTCGACCTAGTTGTCCCTCATTAGGTCTTTAGAGAGAAAGAAGCTTGAATTTCTCTCAACTTTTCCAAAGTACAAGCCTAAATCTATAGGTTTTTAGATACCCTTTTGTCCATACTACAACATATCAGAAGGACTCCATTTGTTCCTTTGGACCATACACTATTGTTACCATAATATGAAACAAAAATGCATGAAAAGAGGGAAATTTAATTAAGCAACTATAAGTTCCTTGTACTCCCAAAATCTAAAACCTTAAATTGCTCCTCAGATCATAAATGGCTTAAATCTAGGAGGAATTAGTCATAAAGCTTCTATAACACTAAAAGCCTTAAATTGCTCCTTAAAACCCTCTTATACTAGGGTTTTCTAATTAGATGATGTACCACTACTTTTGGGATCAAAAGAGGGTGGTTTTACCTTATGTAGGATGTATCTAGACACCTCAAATGATAAAATTTACTTCTCCTTAAGACATATTCTCTACTATTGCTCCATACCTACCTTTCCATTCTCCTTTACACTTCCTTCTTGGGTGATCACTGTCAAACAAACTCTCATCTACACATGTAATTATTAGAATAATATTGTACAAGTTAGGGATGATTCATTCCATGAGAATAAGTAATTCCATTCATGGAATGATCATCCAAACATTAGATCTTGTCAAAAACTAGCAAAAAGAACACTACTTCTAATGGCTATCAACACTATATTGAAAAACTAGAGACTTTAAATAAAAATTAGAGCATTTAATGTGGATAAACACAAAATAAAATATCCTTAAAGATTTATAGAATTCTTTGATCACAAAGATATAAAGAAAACATCAAGATTGCATCAAAAAGGAGTTTTATTGAGTTTTCTTGCACAATCCTTACAATGGATCATTCCTAGTGTTGCTCTTCGTACAATGCCTCCAACTACCCAAACCAATTGGGATTATTTTCCATACTTATTAATTCCTAAAACTTCTTAAAACTACTTTCCCTCCAAAATGAACTAACCATTGGGATTCAAATATTTGAATTCTCCAACTTACAATTTATTGCATAAACCAACTATTTAAACCATTAAACTTGGCTAGTAGGTCCTCAAGCCCAATTTAACCAATACTTAACCTTCCTAGTCTCCTTAGGACTTATTTGAGCTCATATTTCCTTTTTAACCCTATTTCATCATTAAATATCCTAAGGTACTTAACATTCCCTTTAGGATTCATTACATTTTTAACATCTTTAAAGCCTCCTAAAGTCATGATTGGCTTCAAAACATGCCAATTGATTGGTTTACACTCTTCCTTGCCTCTAATCCATATTTTTTCTTCTTTAGGGATCCTTGCACATCATAATGCTCCTACATCACAAAGTTAGATGGTCATCACTATAACTGAGCTACTCTAAATAGGCTAAGACATGTACATAAGCTAGTATGTATCAAGAAATTGTACAAAAGATGAGTAAAGTATGGTATTTGGACTGAGCTCACTCAGTGATTGAGAAATTTATTAGTGACCAAGTACAATTCCAAGCATATAAGTACCAAGAGATATATTATTTTCCAAACATAGTATATGTCAATAATAGGGAAGTTAATAAAGGTCAAGAAATAGCAATGTTGAGCACAAGTAACAGTAGAGGCCAAGCAATGTAGAGGTCATGTAAAAGTTAGGAATAGAATAGAGTTTTAGGAAAAATGATTATTAGGATGACTTAGAAGGAATATTTTAGTTTTGAAGAGATTGTTATAGAATATTTAATACTCTTTGCTTGGTTGTTACAAAAAATTTACATGGCGTGGATCACATATCCCTATGTATATGTTCAACGATCAGGATGAAGAGAAAAATATGGAAACATCTAGAAGAATCTTATTGGAATATTTATAAATTGGTGATCTTAACCTAAATTGAGAGTATGTGAGAGCTAAGAAAGTGTTCATATGCATGCATGTGAAGAACAAAGAAGGAGATCAGAATTCATTCTAGGGTTTTGTTATCATCTAATAGAACAACTGACTTATTCATAAACAATGAAAATGGAAGGGAAAGAAAAGAGTATCATCTTAGATGAGAAGATCAATTAGTAAGGAGAATACTTGAAATCAACATGTAGAGAAGACTAAGAATTGGACACTATGATAGTCTTTAATAGACTTGAATTAAAGTGAATCTCTTAACAAAGTAATCTTAATAGATCTTTGTAAATCTCCTAACAGAGTCCTTAGTTTTAAGTGTCAAATCCTATAACTAGGTGAAACCTAATAGTTTCTTAATTATTTAATAGGAAAAACTCCTCATAGAGTAGATCATATATTATGGTCAAACATTGTAACCTTTACTTGTTAACTTTATTACTACAGTAGTGAAGATTTGTGGGTGTCATCCCCACAATAGTTTTTCCTTCACCTTGGAGGGATTCTAGGAAACAAATATTGTGTTATGTGCTATTATATAATGCCTCACCTAGATATCCTTGGAACAAGGATACAATACAAGCCAAGATTTATTTTTTACAAGTATGAATGCACATGACAACATCATACAAGGATCACATAGATCACAATGGAAGACTTGACCAACAATCTTAGCAACCAATGAATCTCCGAATGCCACTACCAAACTAACACACACAAAATTAAGAATGAAAACCAAAGATGACATCAGAACACAAAATCTCTAATTTTTCAAATCATGGAACCGCTAACATTCCTAAAGGGTACTCAAAAGTCCAAATTGCATTCTCTAAAAAATAGCACAGATGCCCCCTATTTTTTAGGTGAGAGAATAACAACTAACAATCTCACACGAGGAAGTACCTCTTCACATGAGAAATTACATAGAGCCACATAAGGAAACACCATCTTGTGCAAGTACATGCTTGGTCCAACAAAAAAAACACCCAAATTGGTGTAGGGTTTGCATGAGAATTCACCACATGCTACATGAGGAAACACAACACACCATGTGAACATTTGCATTCTCATGCGAGAAAGTACAATTTTGCACAAGGATACAAATTAGCATGCCATAAAACATAAAGTTAAAAAGATAGGAAATAAATTCCCTCCACACCAGGGAGTATCAGATCCACATTTTGAGGTATAGATAGTTGAAAACAATAGCTACTAGATGGATCTGCATTTAACCATCTAACATAGCAAAGAAGGGAAATAACTAAAAGAAACATCAAAGTGTACAAAAGTAACATCAAAATGTACTAAAATAACATCAAAATAACTAAAAAAATTAAACTAAGTACGTGGTTCCTCCCAACCATTAATAGCATCATAAGACCATCGTGGGTCCTAGCCATCCCTCGCCCATAATATCCCAAACTACCAACTAGATCATCAATGTTATCTTGTGAGGATGTCACTACTAAAATGTGCTACAACATTAGAATAAGGAAATCTAACATGCTAGAATCAAAGTATAAGATAATCTAATAAATGATCCACATCATCTATCATATGCTAAACATCATATGAATAGGAAATCTAACATGCTAAACCAATAAGAAATAGATACACCAATGAAACAATTCACATCATCTAATCATATGGTAAACATCACAATAGGAATTCATCAAATAAACTAGCATCATATAAAAATAATAACCAATAATTCTAATGAAAGCATAAATCACAAGAAATCATACTCTAGAACTCGAAGTATCAAGTAAAACCATGGAGAAATGGTTGCTCTAGGACAATAGACCATCTCTATACACCGGTCTCTAGTAATGGTATGGGTAGCTGCATCTCCCAACCATGCTGATGGAGATAATGACCCAACCACAAAAACACATAAAACAAACATCCATGGCTAACACTCACATTAGACAGTATGATCACTAAAACCAAGAACATAGACAATGCATAAACTACAAGTCTTAGTCAGACACTTAATGGGCTACTATGTAGGGGCTAACATCATGGAGAGTCACTGGTATTGAAAATCCCAAGCTTAGATCACATGTGGAAACACTCTCAAGGTACTCCCTTGGAACCATCACGTGAACGTGGACACTCACTCAAAGTACCTCCTTGAAGGCCAATGCACAAAACTATTTTCATTATCTTAAGTTTTATTACGACTCACACATTTTCTTTAGTTATCACTTACTTAAGCTCCCTTTTCTAACCTATGGCACCATGATTTCTAGATTGCAAGATAGAAGCCCCCTCCATATGCTACCCTACCCTACCCATGCTCATCCAATGATGAGTTCCTATAGGCATGCATATTCCCAACCCAATCCAAATGATCATAACTTTTGGAATTACCATCGAAGATCAGGCCTCACAAATCACTTGACAAATGTATGTGCACATATTCGTGTGTGGTGCACCACCATCATGAAGATCATAGCACAAGGACTAGATGAGAATAGAAGAAAAATATCACTCAACTAAAAAAAAAAACTTGGGAGTGTGAATTTTACATGAATTCCAATGACAATAAAACCATACATCATGAACTCACTCAACTAGTCTCAATCCAAGAGTATAGATTCTACATGAGTCCCAATGATGAAACAAGACCAAACATCATGAACACACTCAACTGGCCTCAATCTAGGAGCATGAATTCTACATGAATCCTTGTGTCTATGAAACATTAACAAAGGTCCAAAAGAAACCATAACACCAAGTATAAAATCACTCAACCAAATACAAAGTCAAGAGTATAGATGTGGTATGTATCCTAATGCAAGTATAAAAGTGCAACAATGGTTTGACTAACATCCAAATAGATGATCTAGGTCCATGACCAAACTCATGCCAAGAAAACCTGAGAAAATAGGGCAACATGTAAAATGAGGTAAAAACCCCAAAATTTGAAAAAAAACTTCAAAATTAAAACCCATTTGGTCTTTAGGCACAAAAACCCCAAAAATCTAATTAAATTTGGGTTTAGATACCATATGAGAAAATGGCCATCAAATAATATGAAACCCCAAACCCCCATCCCAAAAATAGGGAAAATGTTCATACCCAACTAACTAAGCAGAACTAGCAAATAAAAATAGAGGGGAATACTAGTTCTTAGCCTCCTAACAAATGGATACCAAAAATAGAAGCTAAAATAAAGTAGAAACAATAAAACAAGAGAACCTTGCCTCATAGCTAAAAGGGAAAAATGAGAATCTAAACCATAAAATTAAAACCCCATAGAAGTAGCTAGAAATCATAGCAATCCAATGTCTCCTTGAGCTGGATCTAGTGAGACCATCCTCACAAAGATCCCATGCCTGTAGCACCCACAATGAACAAAACAATAATTTCTCATGAATAGGATTTTGGTTTTTACTCTCAAACATTCTAATTCAAAATTGAGAAGTGAGGAATTAAATTCTTTTTTGGATACTTATTCAATTTTCGAGTGAATAATCGAGTAGGATAAATAACTAGCGAACCTAGTTAAAACCCAAATCAACCCAAATGAAAATACGTTATTCCTAGTAATAAGAATTCATCTATGGAAAATCTGAAAAAAATAAAAATAAAATAAAATAAAGTCCAAAAACCCAAAAACACAAAAATTTCCTTAACATACTTTTGCGACAATGTGAACCTTTAAATGCACAAATATGCTTACTAGTCTGATCACATAATACAAATGAATTCGGATTTAATAATCACTAAAAGAATTAATTAAACAATTAAAATAAGCATAAATCAACCATACAGGGGTGACATTGGTAAAATATGAACATCTAAATCACTAACTCCATGTGCCACTGCTAGGGATATATACTTGCACACTAAAACAACACAATCAAGTGCAATTGCATATAATAACATAGCCAAAGCAATAAATGTATTAAATGACTAATTTAACCATTTTATTCAATTATATTGAAATAATCTATTTACATTAATCACATTCACATAAAGCATAATGAAGCAAGAATGAAGTAAATACTCATAACATTGAATCCATCACATAACATAATGAAGGATATGTCCAAATACTAGATAACTAGATATCATCATAAAACATAGTCATCTCAAAATGACATCATTATGTAGTATGATCATCTGAATGAAATAGTAGTCTAACATTTATGATACATAAATCAAAGTATAACATTTGAGCCTCATGTCATCTCAAATGTAAAACATAACATGAGTCACCAATATCTCTTAGATCAAAATATTAAAAAGTAAATATCTGCAAAACATAACCAAAGAATCCAACATCGAAAATCCATTTCTAATTATTTAAGAATTTAATAGTGGTTATAAAAAAACATGAGAAGGCACTTAAAACACATAACGCATTCATAAACATGACTAACCACTGCTATTGGAACCTAGTCTAGTGTAGCATGATAATAGTACATAGTGCAATCTTTGCACACATCTCAGGGTAATCATGAAACAACATCATGATACCACACTGATCCTAGTAACCACTAGCACAAACCTTAGTGAATCATAAATCACAACATAATCTCATAATTCATCTATAAGAATAATCAAAGAAATTAATACAATCACCTCAATGATGTAGACCACTCATGATCCAAATCATGATCCCATCTCAAGGAGAGATCAACAAGGTTGCATCCATCAAGATGACTTATAGAAGTCAAATGGGAGAGGTACTACATATTATTTTCATGCATGGAATTGAATTGATTTATATGTTACAGAAAGTTTACATTTATGATATTGCATACAAAATTTATTATTGGATGTAGATGAATTGGAGAAAATGTATAAATTATTATTGGTCCTCACTCACCCCCCCACCCAACCCCCTCTCTATATCTAGTTTACTCCTCCATAAATCAACACTTATGTCATTCCTCGATCCATCCTTTTTAGGTGTTTGATATGTTCTCAGCTTCATAGATGATTTCTCTAAACACACATGGGTGTACTTTTTAAAGTACAATTCTAATGCCTTTGATTCATTTTGAGTCTTTAAGACATTTGTGAAAAAGCAATCTGGTCTTTCTATTAGGCATATATGCACTGAAAATAGGAGGAATATGTTAATTAGTCTTTTAGATATTTTTGCATTGACCATGGTTTACAACATCAATTCACAATTCCCTATACCCCTCAGTGGAATGGGGTTGCAGAGAGAAAGAACTTGACATTACAGGAGATGGCCAATTATATGATATAGTCTTTAGCTATGAGTTCTCCATTTCAAGTTGAGGTTATCAATTATGCCAATTATTTTCAGAAATAGATACCTCACAAGGTATTGTGACACATGATTCTTGAGAAGGCTTAGACTCATGTCAAGCTGGATGTTTCTATTTTCCACATTATTGGTAGTGAGGCCTAGGAATTTTTTCTACATGCTCAGTAGAAAGCCATGGAGAAGAAGAGCTGATCACTCATCTTTGTTGGCTATTGTAAGGATGGGAAGGCATACATGTTGTTTGATCCTAATTCTAGAGATATCTTGTTTTTCCTAGATGTTTAGTTTGATGAGTGTTATCTCAAATGGGGCCACCATCACCAGCTTCTCCCTTACTATCTAGTACTTCCTCTACTCCTCCATAGGATTATGCATCCTCTAAGGAAGATCTTGATATTGATCACCTTTCACCACCTCCACTAGTTGTTCTATTAGTGCCCAAGTGGGCTCATGACATTGTTGATGTAGTAGGACCTATGATAGGTGATTCTATAGATTCTCATTGTACTCATGCTTAGACCACTGGTATTAGCCTCTTGAGTCATATCATTTCAAATGATCAATAGAGTTTTTCATAGGCAATAAGACACTATAGTGGGATAGAGCTATGGCTAAGGAGTACTCTTCTTTGATGAAGAACCACACATGAGATCTTTGTCCTTGTTTGAAAGGAAGAAAGTTGGTTCAATGTTGATGGGTGTACCATACCAAGTATGTTGCAGATGGTTCTATTGATAGGTACAAGTCACATCTTGTTGCAAAGGGATTTTCATAGGTTGAGGGTATTGATTACTCTGAGACCTTTTCTCATGTTTCCAAGATGAATTTGAATTTCCTTGTACTCTCTCTTGCAACTTCATAGGGATGGACAATTTTTCAAATGGATGTGAAGAGTGTCTTTTTTCATGGAGACCTTCATGAGGAGATCTATATAGAGTAGCCTCATGGTTTTGTGTAGGACTCTTGATTGGTATGCAAGTTTTGGAGATCTTTATATGGTCTCATATAGGCCCCTTGGCCTTGTTATGAGAAGATGGATTCCTTCTTGCTTGCTTCATAGTTCACTCTATGTCATTCTAATCCTACACTTCACATTCAACATCATGGGGCTGACTTATTGATAGTTGTTCTTTATGTAGATGATCTCATTATTACAGGTATCTTACCCTTTATGATACAATTTTTTTAGTAAGCCTTGAGAGAGAAGTTTGAGATAGCAAACCTTTGACTTTTGTAATATTTTTTGGGCCTATAGGTTATTGAGCCATCGAATGGGATAGCCATACTCCAAAAAAAGTATGCTCTTGATATGATTCAAAGATTCAACATGCTTGATTGCAAGCTTTCTCCCACACCTTTTTAGATGGGTGTTGTTTTATCTACCACTTGCACTACTCTTATAGTGGATTCCACTCTATACAAATAGCTTGTGGGTAGTTTTTTGTACCTGACACAGATGTCCCAATATTTCCTTTATGGTTGGACATGTCTCTTAATTCTAACATGATTGACATGAGATTTATTGGCAAGCTTCCAAATGTATCTTAAGGTAGATTCATGATACTACATGTTATGGTATTCACTACACATCAAGGGATCCTCACATTGTTGGCTACATAAAATTAGATTGGGCTAGTGTTATTGATGATCACAAGTTTGCTTTTGGATTTGTATTTTGTCTTGGTTTTGGTCCTATCACATGGTTTTACAATAAGAAACATCCTCACACATTATCATCTATAGAGGTAGAGTATAGGGAAACTATACTAGCTAGTCAGGAGGTTTTGTGGTTTGACAATTGATGATAGAGTTTGGATTTCCTCCTGATAGTCTCACCTTTCTATGGTGTAACAATCAGAGTCCTATACACATTTCCAACAACCTAGTTGAGCATTAATGGACGAGGCACATTGAGCTTCACATACACTTCATTGGGCACCTAATTTAAGATGGCACTTTGAGCTTGGAGTACATTTCTACTACTAATCAAGTTGTAGACATCTTCACTAAACTTTTTTCCTCCCCGCAGTATCTTCATCTATGTTCTATGCTTGGGGTGAAGGAAGTTATCCTTGGGGGTCTCATTGATGACTCCTTCCTTCCTTCTTTTCTTGCTATCTATTTTTGGAGTATAGTTTTTCCCACTAGATTTTATGTGTTTCTCTATTTCATAGAGATTTTCTTGTGATTAGGTACCTTATTAGGCTTTATTACCAAGACCCAAATTTTCTTTTAGCATTGCATTGTAGTTTCCTTTCTCTTTCTGAATTGTTGCTCATCTTATGGGGGTTGTTAAAGTGTTAATTTAATTTCATTTATTAAATTACCTTTACTCCCTTCTTAAAATTTCACTTTATGCAATTTTCATTTCCATTTAATAATTAATTAGTAATTATTAAATTTTATTTACCTTTTAGGTTTTCTGATCTCCTTTTACAAGGATTGATCATTTGTAAATATCTCTCATTTTTCAATCTGATAATACAATTTGTATATTCTCTAAGAAAAACCCTTGCCTCTTCTTTTCTTTTTCTTCTTTGTGATAGATTTTTGCATGCAAGTATTCTTTGGGCTTTGTGGATTTGTATTGCTCAAATCTAGGCTCTACAACCTTCACTACACAAGAATGTGTACTTGGTAAGAAACATATGTCCTTGTATCTATTCACTACTTGGGATGGAATCTAATATATTTTCTTCATTTTCTTTTGAACTTATTTGAAATAAAACCATATAAAGATATTGTAATTGCAGAAGAAGATTTAGTATGCAAAGAACATTAACAAATAAAGTAAACATTCACAAACCAAAAACTAAATTCAAATATATGCTTAGACAAAGAAAGCAAACAAGAAGTGCAAACCTCACAAGAGAAAACACTCCATGCTTTCTTGATTCTGTAGATGTGTCTTTTTTCTATGGATGTATGCTCAAGATGCTCAAAAGCTGCTTCAATGGAGATGGGTAATGGCAAATTGGTAGCTCTGTGAGCTCTCAATTTGGCATTATAAGGGTATGGGTATGGCTTTTGGCTCTCAAAAGGGCATGGTAACTTTAGCTCAAAGATTGTTGATGAAATGGCTTGGGATGGGATTCAATTTATAGGCTAAGGGGTAGAGGGATGGAGGGCTTAGAAGCAAGGATGGATGAAGGCTTAAGGAGGGCTAGGATGCACTCAAAGGAGAGCACATGGATTGTGCTTGTTTAGCACCAATGGGAAGGTGACACTTGTCACAAGGAGGATGAGTGTGAGAGGGTAGGGTAAAGGGTTGGTTAAAGGCATTATGAGTGGGGTTGAGTATGTAAGAGGGATGTAAGAGGAATGAGTGTGGAAGAGGGAAGAGTGTGGAAGATGGGTGTAAGAGTCATGAGTGGGCTTGTAAGAGTCTTTTATGTTTTGTAAGAGCACTCATGACTTAGTGGTTGGGTTTTTTGAGGGGAGACTTTGGTTTGGATTAGGAAAGTCTTAAACTTGTTTAAGGAATGTGACAACATTAGGGGGTGGATTAGGCTTGGGTTTAGGATTAGATTAGGGATGTTAGAGATGTGCAAGTGGATGGCATTAATGAGGGTGGGTGAGTTAGTGGCTAAGCTTGGTTAGTATGGGTGGATGGGGTGGATTAGGCTAAATGGAGGATTAGAGATAGGTTAGGGGTTTTTGAATTTGAGGATTTCATTTATCAAATAGATTTATTTAATAAATGGGGATTTTTGGAATTAGATAGGAGAAAAGGATTTAATTGATAAATAATAGATTATTTGATTTATCAATTAGGACTATAGATGATTAATTAAATTAATCAACTAGGGATGGCAAAGGATTAATTAAATAAGAATTTAATTAATGATGCCTTTAGAGATGACTAAATTAGATTACCAAAGCAGTGTAATCAAATTTAGGTGTCTACATTTTGCCCCTCTTTGACATAGTGTTGAGACAACACTATTTCAAAGAAGTTCGAATGAAGACGACACGAGGAAGATGTTTTAGCAACAAGGTTGCCCTAGTCTCGGATAAGAAGAGGAGAGACTAGACTTAGATGATGCCCCCTCAAGAAGGCGACGGGGAGAGAAATGAGGCTCGACAACTTCTTGAAAAGTACAAGAAATTGAGATGAGCTGAGATGCAGGTTGGCGAAGAGAAGGGGCTGAATTAGCTCAAACTCTCACTACGGGAGAATGATAAAGGGAAATCAGAGGCACAATAGTAAAGCAAGCTTAAGACTTTCCAGGATTGGGGGGGGGAGATGGAGGAGCAGAGCGCTATAAAAGGAATCCATGGTAGGGAGATGGATGATAGAATGATAAAGATGATGCAACAGGATTTTAAAGAGTCAGACTGGCAGAAGATGGGTTTCGGAGATCCCTAGGACTAGGATTGTGGATCTCGAAAGATGAGGCTTGGTGGATTGATTTGATTGGTGGATCCCTAAAGCTAAGCGTGAGAAGTGATTCAAAGAGATACTGATGCATAAGCTAGGGTAGGAGCAACAGATGTAGGATATGGATGGGGGATAATGGAGATGAAGGGAATCCATTGAAGCTTTTTGAGCGGGGGGATACTTCAAAGAGAAGTACCACCATGTAGTTGAGCACTAGATTTGCTATAGGACTGTTGGTTAATTGCTAGGGTTACCAAGAACATCAAGGCCTTTTTACCAACTGTCCAGAGGACTGATGAACTGACTCAAAACAAACACACAAGGATTGCCCCAGTATCACACATGAATCCCAGAGGAAGCAGCGTGGAAACGACACTAGGTAACCCACAAGCAGAAAAAGAAAACAAGCAAAAGACCTGATCAAGACCTTACGCTCTAATTGCCCCATTCGCAGCATACCATGATATGGACGATCGTGGAAACCTTGAGGAGGGAACAAGGAGATTGCTTGGAAAAGATATTTCAAGACCCAAAAGGAAAGATCCCAAATCAAAAGAAAGCGAAAATCAAAAAGAGAACTGTTTGCCAACGAGATGGGTAGGACGAGGTACTAATGGACCAAGATCAGACATGAGGAAAGCTATATCCCGCAAGGATCTATCAGAGAGCAACTAAGCTGATGGATCTGGATGAGTGATGCATCTAGCAAGCTGAACTAAGAAGGATAACACTTTGGTGACAAGAGATCTAGCTAAAGGATGCATTGGAATATCTAACCAAGGTGTGCGATGTGTGCAAGATGTTGACCAACGATGAACTAACACGAAAGCCGGATAGATACAACGATACTAAGCTAAAGAGGATGTACAAGCTGGCAGACCAAGATATGTTACAAATGTACAAGTTTTTTCATGTTTTGGTTTTCTGTGAGATGGAAATGTTTGTGAAGGATGGGATGTCTATAATAGTTGATAGGTGGATAGGTAGATGGTTTGTGAAAAGCTTAAGGAAAATGAGATTCTGTGTGTGCATGTGATAGGATACAGGCTAGGATACAAGATTATTTACAAGATGGAATATGGTACAAGCTTTGGACAAGATTCAGATATATACAAGGTATGGTACAAGATTTACAAGGTATAATACAAGCTTTGGTACAAGATTTACAAGCTGTACAGGAGGTATTGACAAGCTCCATCAGATTTTGGATATTTGATTGGAACACCAAGGGAACAAGCAGGTGTTTTATGGGATGGTGGGTGAATGGATGAGGGATAGGATAGTGATAGATAATGGATTAGTCTTTAGCACACAAGGCGCCTGAATTACCAGATTTTCACCAAGGTACCTATCCAAGGCGCTTGAATTGCCAAGTTTTCACCATTGGACGCTTATTTCTCTTTACTATTTTTTTTTTGTATTTTTCAAAAGCTGGGTATACCAAGGATCTTCAAGCATAGAACTTCTTGAGATGAATGATGTTAGTGGGATCATTCAAGAGTTCTCCTTCTGGTGTAGATAATTGATAGGCTCCAGAGCCAAAGAAGGCAGTAACCACATAGGGACCAAGCCATGTAGGTTCAAACTTGCCTTTCTTTTCTCGATCTGCTTGGACTTTCATATTTTCTTTGAGGACCATGTCACCTGGCTGAAAGTGTCGTGGGAGCACCTTCTTGTTGAAATTCCTTTTGAGACGAGTTTGATAGATTGTGAGATGGTCATAGGCTTGTTGTCTCTTCTTGTCTAAGAGATCTAGCTGGGTGAGTCGAGCTACTCTGTATTCTTCATCTGAGATTTGCCCTGGCAAAGATATGCATAGTGAGGGAAGTTCAACTTCTATAGGTAATACCACTTCGGCACCATAGACTAGGGAGTATGGAGTTGTGCCTGTGGATGTACGAAAGGAAGTTCGATAGGCCCATAGAGCCAGATTTATTTGAAGGTGCCAATCACGGCCGGAATCATTGACAACTTTCTTTAGGATTTTGAGGAGGGTTTTATTAGTTGCCTTTGCCTGGCCATTACCTTGTGGGAAATATGGGCTAGAAAAGCATTGATAGATGCGGAGGGAAGTGCATAATTCTTCCATGTTGAGATTTTCAAAGTTACCTCCGTGGTCAGTGAAGATGGTGGATGGGATGCCAAAGCAGCAAACAATGTGGTACAAGATGAACTTGGAGACTTGAACTCCTATAGCTGAGACTAGGGGGACTGCTTCCACCCACTTAGTGACATAGTCTGTAGCTGTTATTATCCATTTATGTCCATCAAATGAGAGAGGGGTGATAGTTCCAACTAGATCAAGGCCCCAACAAGTGAAAGGCCAAGGTGGTGCAATAGGCTGTAGATCTTGTGCTGGAGCGTGCACAAGATTTGCATGCTGCTGACATGGGAGACACTTTCTGACAAAGTCACAAGAGTCTTCTTCAATGGTAGGCCAATAGTATCCTGCTCTAAGGATTTGTCATGCTAGGACAATACCACTCGTGTGGGCACCGCAAAGTCTAGAATGTACTTCTTTTAATGCCATCGCGGCCTCATTTTCATCTAAACATCGAGAGAGAGTATCGTGATAACCCCGACGATATAGGGTATTGGCTATGATAACATAGTGGAATGATTTTTGGATGAGGTTCTAGCGTTGGGTACGTGTGAGGTGAGGGGATATGATACCATTGTTAAGGTAAGCATGAATTTCATGGTACCAAGGGGATTGGGGACCAACCAAGATACAAACACGGTTTGAATCCTCATTCGCATAGGCAGGTGTGAGGAGCTACTCAACTAAAAACTCATACTGCGTAGCTTCTTGGGGAATTTCCAAGAGCGAGCTGATAGTGGCCATGGCATCTGCTGCCTTGTTCTGCATTCGAGGCACTTGTGTAAGCTGAAGCTTTGTAAAATGCTGGGTTAGCTGATCAACTAGCTCTTTGTAGGGTAATAGCTTTTCATCTTTGGTTTGATATTCATTTAAGACTTGTTTGATGATGAGCTGGGAATCACCAAAGATTTCTAACTCAGTGATATTCCATTCAGTAGCTATCTTTAACCCTGCTACAAGAGCTTCATATTTTGCTATATTGTTGGTGCTGGGGAATTGTAGCTTGAAGGCTTTTGGAATATAATCTCCTTGAGGTGTAACTAATAATATTCCTACCCCTGATCCATGAGATGTTAATGAGCCATCAAAATTAAGCTTCCATGAGGGTTGTTCTTCAATTAGGCAGATATGCTCGTTTGGAAATTCTGTGAGCAAAGGATATGCATCTACTAGAGGTGCATCAACTAGGTGATCTGCTATAGCTTGCCCTTTGATTGCCTTTTTGTCCACGTACTGGATGTCAAACTCACTTAGTAGCATAACCCATTTGGCCAAACGGCCTGTAAGTGCTATTCTGGAGAGCATATACTTGAGAGGGTCAATCTTGGAGACTAGTTGGATGGTATGACTTAGCATGTAGTGGCGAAGCTTTTGAGTTGAGAAAACAACTGCCAAACAAGCTTTTTCCATAGGAGTGTAATTGAGTTCATAACCAACTAGGGTTCTACTGATATAGTAGATGGCTCTCTCTCTGCTATAATCATCATGTTGTGCTAGAAGTGCCCCTAGAGCAGTAGGTGTTGCTGATATATACAAGATCAAGGGATAACCAGGAATTGGTGGAACCAAGATAGGGGGATTGGTGAGATACTGCTTGAGCTAATCAAAGCTGCGCTGACATAAAAGATCCCACTTGAAGTTCTCATTTTTCTTTAGCAAGTGTGAAAATGGTGTACACTTATATGCAAGTTGGGAGATGAAGCGCCAGACAGATTGAAGTTTTCCCTGAAGAGAGCGAAGCTGTCGCAGTGTTTGGGGAGGAGGCATGTCTAAGATAGCCTTGACCTTTTTGGGGTCGATCTCTATACCCCGTTTAGAAACTATGAAGCCTAGAAGCTTGCCAGATGTGACCCCAAAGACACACTTCTTAGGATTTAGCATGAGATGATATTGGGCCAACCTATCAAAGACTTTTTCCAGGTCAGCAAGATGATCCATGAAGGTGTGAGATTTGACTAGGATATCATCCACATAATCTTCCAAAATGCTATGGATAAGATCATGGAAAATGGTTGTCATAGCTCTTTGATAGGTAGCCCCAGCATTCTTTAGGGAAAAAGGCATCATGGTGTAGCAAAAGGTTCCCCAAGGGGTAGTGAATGTTGTCTTATGCTGGTCCTCTTCTACAATCTTGATCTGATTATACCCAAAAAATCCATCCATAAGGGACAGAATTTCATGTCCAGCTATAAGATCTACAATCATATCTATGTTGGGCAAGGGAAAATCATCCTTTGGACAAGCTTTGTTAAGATCTCTAAAATCAGTGCAGATTCTGATGTCACTGGAAGGCTTAGTGACAGGGACCATGTTGGAGATCCATTCTGAGTAGTCGATAGGTCGGATAACCTTAGCAGCTAACATTCTTTCTAGTTCAGCTTTGACTAGTAATGCCACCTTGGGGTGCATTTTTCTAAGCTTTTGTCTGACGGGCTTGATCTTTGGATCGACTGTAAGATGATGAACTATAAGCTTTGGATCAAGTCCTGGCATGTCCTGATATGACCATGCAAATCGGCCAATGTTCTCTTGTAAAACCTCAAAGAGGAGGTCAGCTTGGTCTTGTGATAGGGATGCAGCAATGTGAACAATTCTAGGGATCTCTGAAGAACCAATGTTGACTTCTCTAGTATCCTCTATTAGAATAGAAGATACCTCTGGTCGATTATCTTGAGGAGGCAATACTAAATCCTCATGTTCTGCTTGTGGCTCTGGATTTTCTTGCTGAGGGGTTCTCTTCACTGCCTTAGCTAGTCCCAAATTTACCTTAGTGCTAGTTTTGGGTGTATCGAAACTAGGTTGGGGATTTTCTCCAAAATACCCCTTGGGATCTAGCTTGTAGATGTAGGCAGAATCTATCTTTGTCTTCTTATGAGGAGTTTCGGCTCCCATGAATCTTAGAAGCACTTCCTCTGATACGAACTCATCAATATGTATGACACTTGGTTGGTCCCAATCTATGAGTTGTGGATGAGCAAGTGGTAGGTCAATGAGATGGATGGATAGTTCTCGGTGAACAAAGTCTCCTAGGAAGATTTGGTCTGGGATATAGTTTTGGGTATGCCAAAGCCAAGTCCTGACTTTGTTTCCCAATTATGTGCTTCGATGGGACATTGCATGCCCCTTTCTTCTGGTCCTAGTCGACCTCCTTGATAGTTCCATTTTTCAGTGATGAGCTTATGTTGTTGGGGATACTTTTGGCTGAAGTGATCAAGGCGTGCTTGATTTTTTGGAGGTGCATCCTTATGTAACCAATTGTTGATATCTGGAGTGAGCTCTTCATGAAGAGGGGTTTTTGAGGACACAAAGGTGGTTGGGCCAAACTGTTTGTATCGAGAAGGTGGAATCTCCCTAGCTTTGTGATATGTCGGTCGTCCATGGGTATGTGGATCAAGTGGGATTGCTCCGATAGCAAATGCATCTGATAGACTATATTCTCCACAACCTTTGTTGTTGATCTTTACGGTAGATAGGGTGGAGGCGAGGATGGTTTCTATGTCATTACAAGTGTGGCATGAGTTGGCGATGGATGTACCGATGTCTATTCCAAGGCAATGGTTTGTATATGAAGCTTCAACTACATTGCAGTAAGAAAAGGGCTCTGGATCGGCATGGATGGTTACCTCAGTGCCCTGATGCGGAAATTTGATGCACTAATGGTAGGTGGATGGAACGGCCTTCATAGCATGAATCCATGGGCGACCGAGGAGGATGTTAAATGGTAGGTTTAGATCAACAACATGGCAAATTGTCTCTTGGATGACTAGCCCAACCTTGATTGGTAGCAAAATAGTCCCTTCTGTGGTTCTTTCCAAGTTGTCATAAGCTTTGATGGTGATAAATTCACTGATCATATCTGCCTCAGTATACCCAGCTTGTTTTATGAATTTTAGGGTGCAAATGTTCAAGGCTGATCCATTATCTATCATTACTCTTTTCACGAAAAAATTGGATACCATGATGGCTATGCGAAGTGGAAGGGTGTGATCTGGCTCAACCGCGGGTATGTCAGTGGGTTTGAAAGATAGGGCACATGAGGATGAAAGGTGTCCAACAAGATTATGAAAATCAGTAGCATTGATATCAGAAGGGACACGGGATTCTATGAGAGCACTATCAAGGATGTCTTTGTACACAGGACTAGTTTGGAGAAGGTCTAAAATGGAGATTTGGGCTGGCATGTTCCCAAGGTGTTCCAAGATATTGTACCAACTTTTTGATGGAGCTGATGGTGCTAATGAAACTGGTGGGCTTGCGATGTTAAATCGTGCTCTTCGAGTGGTGACCGCATACTCATTGTCTGGTCCTCGGATATTGATAAAATTGACAGAAGGCTCTTTCTCAGATATACAACCTATAAGGCTACCATAGTCTATATAGGATGAAGTGTGGTCATTGTTCTTCCCATGTTGTTGGTTTGGCTGGCGGTTGTTGGTGTTGTTTTGGATAGGTGCTTTTCCAGGATTTTGGTTGTTGTGTGGAGGAAAAGCATTTTGATAAATCTGTAAGCCTGCATTGGGAGAGGTTTGGGCACCAACAATGATTTCCTTCCGATCAATAAGGTCCTGTACATAGTCTTTCAGTTTCATGCATCTGAGGGTGGTGTGACCGTTTACCCTATGGAACTTGCAATACTCATTGTCCTTGTACCATGCAACTTTGGATTGTCTTGGATCAATTTGCTAGGTAGGAGGAAATTTGATGAGGTTTTCCTTAGCCAATTTCTCAAAAATAACATCCAATGGCTCACCAAGGGGTGTATAGTTTCTAGGTGCAGGTTGGAATCTGGGCTTTTGCCCTGTAGCTACATTGATGGCATTAGCTTGATTGTTAGACCCTTGAAATTTGGGTCTTGTATTGTGGTTTTGATAGCTTTGGTTATTTCGTTGTTGGTAATTGATAGCTTGTTGGTTGTTTGTTTGATATGGTGGGTTAGACTGGTTTTGAGAAGGACCAACAATATTCACATGTCTGGTGTCAGTAACCCCATCTGTTGCAACATGCTTGTTTTTGTTCCAATACCTAGACCTGTCATTGGAATGTGATTGATTTTGGTTGGCCTCTTTGTAAATTTTTACCACACTATCTTTGATGAGTCCTTGCTCAAGGATCATTCCTTTCTCTTTGATATCCTTATAGGTCTGCAAACAGTTCATGGTCATGTGGTGAGCCAAGATCGGATGTGCATTATCAATAAACATTTTCACCACATGGCATTCTGGCAAGGTGCAGGATATGCGGGTGGTAAGGGTTTGCCATCTTTGCAGGTATTCAGCAAGGCTTTCTCCACCTTTTTGCTTGGTCTGGACAAGATCAACTATTGATAGCTCTGTTTCAACAAGATGGGCATATTGGGCTACAAATGCCTCAGATAATTCAGCAAAGTTTTTAATTGTGCCATAGGGGATTCTATAAAACCATTCAAGAGCTGGTCCAGCCAAGCTTTTGGGAAAAAGGCGCAAGAGGAAGACATCATTGTATGCCATGTCCTGGCAGTGCATGTAAAATTCTTTGATATGTGTGACAGGGTCTCCTTTTCCTCTGAATTTGTCAAATTTAGGTACCTCAAAGTGTTTGGGAAATGGTGTCATGGTAATGGCTCTGTCAAATGGGTAAGGAAACACATTCTCAAACTTGAATGTCTTTGGATCATTCCCTTCTTGGATGGCTTTTAGAGCTGTCTTCATTTGCTCCCATTCTGAATTGATAGGTGATGGCTGGGGTGCCCCCAATGTAGGAGTGCCTTGAGGTAGGTATGTGCTAGATGGGGCCATTGAATATGGATGGTTATGAGGGATTTGCTGATAGGGATTGTACATTGTTTGGGTAGCTGCATGGTGGATGACGGGTTGTTGAGGGGGAGGTGGCGCATATTGTTGCATGTGCTGCGAGGCTTGCTGTTGATATGGGATTTGAGGTTGGGATTGAGGAACATAAGCTGGCTGTGGGATAAATGGATTGCTTTGTGGAGGTAAGGTATAAGATGGTTATGAGGCTTGAGGAAAGGATCGGGGGCTTGTGGGGTTTGACCAATATATGTGGGTTGTGCCCCCATTTGGGATGGTATCTGCAAATAATTGGTGGTTGGCTGGGGTGGTGGATTACCTCCTAGAAGCGGCATTGAAAAGTAGTTGGTAATAGGAGGTAATGGATTAGTTGGTGGTGGAGGTGGTGGGAATTGAAAGCTTGGGAATGGAATTGATGGGGTTTGGTAGCTTGGTGGATGGATTTGGAAGCTTGGTATAGTGGTGGCGGGAGCTAGGGTCACTTGGGAGCTTGGTAGAAGATTGGCAGTAGCTTGTGGGATTTGATAGCTTTGTGGAGTGAAGGTAGTAGCTTGTGGATTTGCAGCTGGTGGTATTGAGCTCCCAAGACCTAATGGAAATGATGGGATTGTGCTTTGGGCTATGGTGAACAAGCTGAGGGCGATGAAAGGTTGATTACTTGGCTCCATGGGTGGCATCCCTATTGTATATTGTTGAGGTTGGCCAAAGATGCTAGCACTGATTTGGGAGATGGGTGGATTTGGAAGGCTGGGTTGGGGAGTAGTAGCAATAGTGAAGGGGGTGAACGGTGAGGTGTTTTGGGTAAAGGGGGTTTGGAGTGGAGAGGTATGAACCAAGGATGGAGTGGTGGTGGTTGGGTTGGCTTGCGGCATGGAGATTTCAACTTGGGTGGATGATGGTATGTTTGGGTCTGTTGGGTCATATGGATTGGCTGGAGGCTCTTCTTTTGGAATATATTGAGGATAATTTGGATCATAAGAGCCTATGGGTGGTGGCAGCTGCCCAAACAATGGGTGAGATGGATATGATAATGGAGGGGGTCTTCCAAAGTCAAAGGTTCCTACATTGTCCCTTCAAAAATTAGCCATGATTGTCTCTTTGTTTTTGTCTATAATGGCGTTTACCAATACTGCATTTCCTGGTTGGTTCATGAAAGATTCAATGTTAGTAGGTGATGGCATAGCTTTCTCTGGGCTAAAGGATGGTTGAGTGCTCAAGGGGGGTGAGGCTGTTCGATCCAAATGATAGGGCTCCATTGTTTCTTTCTTCTTGGCTAAGCGAGTGACGGGTGGCATGAAAAATGCTCCTAGGGATGAGATGCAATAATGCTGATGGATGCAAAAGGGGGAAGGCTTTTCTATGCAAATGATTTCCTAGGTTGAGGCAAAGCTATATGACAAAACCTAAGGAGGATTGGGTTGGGGATTCTAACTTCAAAGATATGTTGTCAAAGCACAAAAGGTTTGCTTTCCTATGTGCAAGCTTGGTGGTGATTGTGTCAACTTAAGGATAGACTGATGATCCTTTAGGCAGAACACGAGATTGACCACTTGTGGATCCCAACCTTTAGCTCAAGGTGATGAGGGATAACAAGTGACAAAGCTAGATTACCCTAGAAAAAGCTCTGTCAAAGGGATAACCTTGGTGAGATTGGTGGATTTGGAAGATTTTAGGAATGGCAAACTTTTAGCAAGGTGACAACAATTTTGAAAGCTTAGATGTGCAGATTTTGGATTGTTGGCTAGATGGTTTGATTCTAAATGAGATGGATGAGCTAATAATGCTTAAGGGGATAACCTAAGATGGCTGGCTTTTCTACAAAGATGACTCTAAAGTGAAGCTTATCCAAGAAGATGTGGAGAAACAAGGGTGTCTAATCATAGAAATCATGCCTAGTTGGTAAGGCATAAGCAGGATTAACTCCTGGATGTTGGCTAAATTTGATGGTGCACTCTAACCAGGCTTCTTGAAGTGCTTCTTCGACAGCTTTGTCCTCTGCTTTGTGGAGTTTGGCAATTCGTGGGCTTGGTGTTATTTATTTTCTCTTGGCTGAAAGTTCTTGGTATGCTAGAGATGGCTTGAGTTTGACTTTGTGAAACTTCTGTTTGGGTTTGGGTTGTTCCGACATAAATTCTTGAATTTGCTTGGCTTTGGGAGATTCTGGTTGTTTTGCTTCAACCTGTTCAACTTCTAAAATAGGCAGTGACTACACTAAGTGTGCCCTAAGCTAGGATTGACCAAGTTTGGCAAACATTCATTCAATAAATAAAAACAAGCAATAGATAGGAACACCCAGATAGAAGTTTGTGGTTCTCAGAATGTGATACCTGCACCAAGGAGTGTGTATGTTCTACAAATGTTTCGATCAGTCACTCCAAACACATTAACATCCTAGATGGTTTTCTGCAAGGCTGACAATTGGTTTAGCTAGGGAGTCCTCGATATACGCAAGGTATGTGCGGCCCAAATCCATAGATGAGACCAAAAGGATGTCACACAGCTGAGAGGAGCAGTAACCCACTTCTCCTCTTTCACTTCTCAAGGGTATAAAGTTCCTTGAGGCTTAGCCTGAATGACAAAATCTTGATCCCAAGAGAGGTTTCTTTCGATTCACCTCCCGATTCTTATACTCCGTCAAAATGCTGGAGTTGAGGTCGTCCAAGGGGTGATGAAATCCCCAAGCAGGCCTCCTAAAAAGAAACAAGGTTTTGGATCCTAATATTATGCACCCAAGATGGCCTCGAAAGACGACAAGGGGAGAGAAGACTTGGATGACCTTGGGCTAAAAAACACACTTGTTCTTTTACCAACTGACTCTTATGTGTGCTAATCTAGACTTTGCAAGCACTCATGTTTAAGAGACAATGTTCAATTCCAACTTGACGTGCCAACAAAAGTAAATTGACCAAAGAATGCAAACAATAAGAAGAGTTAGGGTTAACAAAAGAAAACTCGCACACCCGGAGGCCCTCCACGTCAAGTATCGATTAATTTTCTTTAAGGCATTCAAGATTGAGTGTGAGTTTGTTTTAAGCCCAAAACAAAAGTGTGTGAGATTCAATTTCAAGCGCGCGCCCAGAGGCTCTCCACGTCAGTTGTTGTTCAATTTTAGTGCCCAAACTTGAAGTGTGATCGATTTAATCTAGAGTTTTGGCCATTTAAGAATTTTGATAAAGTTAAAGCAAACGTTCAAAGACCAAGTGAGTGAGTTAGATTGTGGAACATTTAACACCTTTTTCAAGTAGACCCATCTCCATAAATGGCGCTCAGATTGCAACCAATGGTTAATATTTGATGGGTGATTAGAAAAGAGGTGAGTCCAAGGAACTACTCAAATTGATTTTTGTAAATTTGTATTTTATATTAACAAAGTTTCTTAAATGTCCAAAAATCAAACTTTACCTAGATTGCATGTAGAAAAGAGATTTGTTTTGTTCAATTTTAGAAGCTCCAAATGAAGTGTTTGATATTGCAATGGTTAATTGATCCTTGGCATTCAAGATTGGATTTGTTGATTTAAGCATGCATTCCAAGGAAAGTTGATTTTAATCCATGGCATTCAAGAGTGTGTTTTGAGCAACATTCATTCAATAGAAAATGTGTTTAACCATTCAAGTTCATTTTTAGCAACATGCATTCAAAGACAAATGGTTAAACATTCAAGTTCATTTTTTAGCAACATGAAAACCTGCAAGAAACATGGTTAGTGGTTCCATATGTGTTCCAACCTGCAATGAGACAAAAAAAAGTAATTTAGTTAGTTAGCCAAAATCTTCAAAAATGAGAGCTTAACTATGGGAAAAAAAAATTTAACTTTTTTTGCTATTTTTTCTACGCGTAAAAATGCTTAAAATATGAAGACGCTGAAATACAGAGACGCTAGTATTCAGAGACAACAGAACAGATTTGCGACGCAGAAAACAGGTGACAAGCAAAGACGCTGATTTGCGCAGATGCGGATTTTCGCAGACGACGATTTGGATTGGCGGTGGCGGAGACGTCAATTTGCGCAGACACAAATTTTTGCAAACGACGATTTGGATTGGTGGTGGTGGAGACGACAGAACAGGTTGCAGACACCAAAACTGCAGAGACGACACTGCGCGAAAAAAGTTGAAAAACACAAATTTTTTTCAGAATTTTTTATATTTTTTGCTATTTTTGGATTTTTAGATGGTATTTCTTCTTCCTAATTGCATTCTTTAACCTGCAAAAACAAGCAAAACACCCTCACAACACACTCAAACAACAACAAACATTAGATGGTTAGAAAAAATGACATATAGATGAAAATAGATGATTAAATGACCCATAGTGGGGTCCCACCGGGCATGCCAAAATGTAGAACAAGATTTAGTATGCAAAGAACATTAACAAATAAAGTAAACATTCACAAACTAAAAACTAAATTCACATATATTCTTAGACAAAGAAAGCAAACAAGAAGTGCAAACCTCACAAGAGAAAACACTCCATGCTTTCTTGATTCTGTAGATGTGTCCTTTTGCTGTGGATGTATGCTCAAGATGCTCAAAAGCTGCTTCAATGGAGATGGGTAATGGCAAATTCATAGCTCTGTGAGCTCTCAATTTGGCATTATAAGGGTATGGGTATGGCTTTTGGCTCTCAAAAGGGCATGGTAACTTTAGCTCAAAGATTGTTGATGAAATGGCTTGGGATGGGATTCAATTTATAGGCTAAGGGGTAGAGGGATGGAGGGCTTAGATGCAAGGATGGATGAAGGCTTAAGGAGGGCTAGGATGCACTCAAAGGAGAGCACATGGATTGTGCTTGTTTAGCACCAATGGGAAGGTGACACTTGTCACAAGGAGGATGAGTGTGAGAGGGTAGGGTAAAGGGTTGGTTAAAGGCATGATGAGTGGGGTTGAGTATGTAAGAGGGATGTAAGAGGAATGAGTGTGGAAGAGGGAAGAGTGTGAAAGATGGGTGTAAGAGTCATGAGTGGGCTTGTAAGAGTCTTTTATGTTTTGTAAGAGCACTCATGACTTAGTGGTTGGGTTTTTTGAGGGGAGACTTTGGTTTGGATTAGGAAAGTTTTAAACTTGTTTAAGGAATGTGACAACATTAGGGGGTGGATTAGGCTTGGGTTTAGGATTAGATTAGGGATGTTAGAGATGTGCAAGTGGATGGCATTAATGAGGGTGGGTGAGTTAGTGGCTAAGCTTGGTTAGTATGGGTGGATGGGGTGGATTAGGCTAAATGGAGGATTAGAGATAGGTTAGGGGTTTTTGAATTTGAAGATTTCATTTATCAAATAGATTTATTTAATAAATGGGGATTTTTGGAATTAGATAGGAGAAAAGGATTTAATTGATAAATAATAGATTATTTGATTTATCAATTAGGACTATAGATGATTAATTAAATTAATCAACTAGGGATGGAAAAGGATTAATTAAATAAGAATTTAATTAATGATGCCTTTAGAGATGGCTAAATTAGATTACCAAAGCAGTGTAATCAAATTTAGGTGTCTACAGTAATTTCGTCCTAATATTTTGATAATGTTGGAATTTATAAGTTGGAAGATTTACTTCTGAGAGGAGGGATGAATCAAAAGTAAGAAACTTTAACCTCTAAAAGTTTTAAGATCATTCACATGCATCTAACACATCTAATTAACATGAAAGCAAAGACATGCATGAAAATAGATAACACAAGATTTTGGTCACCCAAAAACCCTCCAAAATGAGAAGGTAAAACTAGGGTGGGGATGACACCCACAAATTATCACCATAGCAATATGTAACTAGTTAAGGTTATTAAATTTGACCACCATAAATGGTCTGCCATGTGAAAGGCCTATCTTGTTAAAGGCTTTACACCCTATTAAAATTGATCTAATTAAAGGATTTACAAACACTCACTTGGAATGTTACCCTGTTAAAGGATTTACAACCCTGTTAAGGATTTACAACCTTGTTAAGGATTTACAATATGGTTGCTAAACCAACCTATCATCATAGGGTTTTCATTCTCCTAATACAATGTTTAGAAAGTATAGTAGAATGTCTTGATCTAATAACTTAAAATCTTCAATTGCTAATTCCAAACCCTTGTTTTGCTCAATCTGATCTTATCCTTCCTGATTTGATAAATCTCTATTCATAGTCCTGATACTATGTTCTAATCGACTTGATTTTGTAGTGATGCTCTTCTTCTAAGTCTTTACACCCCTTTTTCTTCCTTTAAAACTTTTCTAGCATTCTTTCATGCATTTCCACATGACTCTTACTCACTTCCACTCTACTCTCTCTCTCTCTCTCTCTCTCTCTCTCTCTCTCTCTCTCTAAATTATGGGGTATCGACCTCATTTTAAAAGCTTCAAGACTTAGGGTTAGGTATGAATCTATGATCAAGATTCATCCATCTTTTCCCACTCAAATCTTTACACTTTCCTATTGGTTTCATGTTTTGTCCATTTTCCTAATTGGTTGCATGCTAATTACATAAGAAATGTAGGAGATTTGATCTTATCTTTTAGATCCTTTGAGATTCATCTTGAGTCAACTCAAAAATGGTTTACATCTGAGTTTGTGAAGGCACAAACTCATATGTTGATTCTATGTTACTCAACACTTATTAATTACTGATGCTCGGCACATATAGGATTTCTATCTTGCTCAGCTCCTATAGTAACTCTGTCTCACTCGGCATCTATACTTTGCTCTGCATCTATAGTGACTTGGCATTACTCATCACTCAACACTTGAAACTTTCTTGGCACCTAAAGTTTACTCGGCACTTGTTGGGTTTCTGGCTCAACACATACTATAGCTCGACATCTATATTATTCTCAACATCATCTTAGAATTTTCTTAAGTGTGTTGACACTAAATTGTCAAAACCAATCTGAGACCAACAATCTCCCCCTTTGACATGAGTGTCAAAAATACTTAACTAAACATTATGAATCTTATCTTTATGAGTATAATACACATCTTGTTTTGGCATATGTACAAAATTTCAAGAACTTGTTCAAAATTTTGTAGAAGACTATATATATTAAAAACTTGTAACTCCCCTTGAGCTGATGTGTCATTTTTGTATCCAAAATTCCTTATGCTAAATTTGACTCATGTTGATTATTTTGATACTCTTTATCTTTGCTTTGTCATTCCTTCCCCTATCTGCTCTATTTCTACTCCCCCTTTCATACATCTTTCCTTATAGTTTTTGTATCCTTTTGGCTTTGCCTCCTTATTTCTCCTCAAAGCTAAAAATTTTATTAACTCACCCTTTGGGTATATTTGTTGGAAATATAGATAAAGTAATTGAGAGGGGAGGGGTGAATCAGTTGCCACAAAAATAATTCCAAAAATCTCTTCGATGTCTATAATGCTTACTTACTATTGATATTTGGTAAATAGTGTAGGAATACTATAACTCGGTAGGTTAACTAGTTACTGATAATCTAGCATTCATAGTTATTAATATGCATGCAAAGGTTAAATAAATGAACACAAGAGACACTAGATTTAATCACCCTATTAGGAGTGGCATAGTTGGAGGTCTTTAGAAAAATTCAACTAAACTGTCACCTTGTTAGAGGATTTACAAAATGGTTGTTAAACCAACTCTATAAAGAGATTCTGGATTCACTATTACAATGATTAGAAAGTAACAATGAAGTGACCTGAATGATATGCAACTTGTCTTTTTCTGATTATAGATCTTAGTTCTACTTTACTGGATCCTTACTGATCGAATACAACTTTGCAGCTCCTCTACGATATCTAATCCTTCATCAAAATTTGCTCAATATTCGCTTATTCCATCGTCATCCATATATTCACTCTCACACTTAAATTCACAACTTGAACATCTATATATATACCTTTCAAATTATCAAGTCAGCTCAAATATAAGTTACAACAACTAAAAAAATTAGTACATCAGTCGGCTACACTTATTGCACGAAACAATTGAACTTAATATCAAAATAATAAAAATCCTTCGCTGGCTAACCCAGCTTGGTAACCACTACTCCAAAAATGGTTTTCTAGTTTTAACCAAGTGAAGCTTGGTAAACAATACAAACCTTACAAATATCCTTTGGAGACCGAGTGAACTCAGTTAGCACTGACCTTCCTTTGCTAACCTTGTCAACTTGGTAGAAGCTAACTTTTTGCCACATTTTCTTTGATGACTGAGTGAGCTTGGTAGAAGCTAACTTTCTACTACAAAAATCCTTTGATGCCCGAGTGAGCTCAGTAGACATTAAATTTTCTTTGTTAACCTTGGGAGCTTGGTTAATACTAACTTTCTGTTACAAAATCTTTTGATGCCCGAGTGATCTCGGTAGACATTAACTTTTCTTTGTTAACCTTGGGAGCTCGGTTAATACTAACTTTCTGCTACAAAATCCTTTGATGCCCAAGTGATCTTGGTAGACATTAACTTTTCTATGTAATATTCAGGAACATTCGATAGACACTATAAATTGCTTTGCTAATTATCTGAGCTTGGTAGACACTATCTGATGACTAATATGACATTTGTGTAACATTGAAGACAATACACAATTAAAAATTGTATCCAACAATCTCCCTCTTTGGCATTGATGGAAACACAACATGTCATAGAAAAATGAAATTTGAAAACAAGTCTAACAATTCTTTTTCTATCAGAACAACTTTCTATATTAGATAGCAAACTCTCCCTCTTTCAGTAATCTCCCTTTGTGAAGGAATTACATAGCAAACTCTTTCTCTCAAACAAATTTTAGAAAGATATGATAATAAAACTCTCCCTCTTTGACAACACATGCCAAAGACAACACAACTCAAATGAATTTTATTGTACCTTTAGTACTGATTCATATGCAATATTTCATGATTATGCTACATCAACTAATAGATCTTCAACTTGGTATGCCTTGATGCATCACTAAAACTTAATTTTAGTGAACTTCAGATAGGGGAGTGACCCCTAACTTACCTCTTAGATACAAGAATGCATCCTTTGGTAATGGCTTTGTGAATATATCAGCAATTTGTTCCTTCGTATAGACATATTCCAATCTAATCTCCTTATCTTGCACCAATTCTCTGACAAAATGATATTTTATTGCAATGTGCTTGGTTTTGGAATGCATCACTAAGTTCTTAGATATGTTGATTGCACTTGTATTATCACATAACATAACAACTGGTTCTTTGATTTCCACCTTCATGCCTTCCAACAACTATTTAAACCAAACAATATTAGAACAGTTTACTATTGCAACAACATACTCTACCTCTGTTGTAGATTGGGATGTATAATTCTACTTTTAACTTTTCCAAGAAACCAACCTCTTTCCAAGAAAGAATGCTCCTCCACTTGTACTTTTTTTGTCATCATGGTTTCTTGCCTAATCAGCATTAGTAAACACTTTCAAATCCAAATTACCTCCAAATTTGTACTATAAACCATAATCTTCACTTCATTTCAAATATCTCATTATTCTTTTGATTGCCATCATGTGATTTTCTCTTGGTTTTGCTAAAAATCTTTCTACAATACCAATTGCAAGGGCAATATCTAGCCTAGTATGAACTACATTCTGCAACTTTCCAATCATAGATCTATACAATGTTTGATCTACTTCTTTTAATTCATCTTCCGTGGTAACTTTTAATCCAGTACACATAGGAGTCCCAACTTGTTTACAATCTTCCATACCAAACTTTTTCAATATCTCCTTGATGTATTTTGACTAAGTGATGTAGATACCATTTTTATTCTGCTGAATTTGAAGACCAACAAAGAATTTGATTTCACCAAACATAGACATTTCAAATTCCTTTTTCATTTGCTTTGAAAATTCTTTGCAAAGATCATCATTCCCTATGAAAATAGTATCATCTACAAATATTTCTGCTAAGACAATCTTATTATCTGGTCCTTCCTTTATATACAAGCTACTGTTATCATTAGTTCTTTGAAAACCAATCTGAATAAGATAGTTATGCAATCTTTCATACCATGCTCTAGCTAGGGGCTTGTTTCAGACCATACAATGCCTTGTGTAATTTTTAGACCATGTTCTTCTTATCTGGATCAACAAAACTTCAGGTTGTTTAATGTGAACTTCTTCATCTAGTATACCATTGAGGAATGCTGACTTGACATCCATCTAATAAACTTTGAATCCTTTGTGAGCATCATATGCAAGTAAGGTTCTGACTCCTTCCAATCTTGCAACGGGAGCAAAAGCTTCTCCATAGTCCATTCCTTCTTCTTGAGCATATCCTTTGCATACTAGTCTAGCTTTGTTTCTTGATACCTTACCATCTTCAGTCAACTTGTATCTGAATATCCACTTAGTTCCAGTCACATTTTTATCTTTAGGCTTGGGTACAAGAGTCCATGTCTTGTTTTTCTCTATCTTCCCTATTTCTTCATTCATAGCCTCAATCCAACTATCATTTCCCAATGCATCTTTGATATTTCTAGGTTCAAAATTATCAAGTAAACAAGTACCTTTCAACTTACTTCTTGTCATGGTTCCTTCAAATTTGTCTCCAATGATCTGATCTGTTGAATGATGTCTCCTGGCATATTTTGCTAAAACAGATTCCTTTCCTTTTGAATAAATTTCATTATTATCCTCTTGTACTTCAACTTTAGGTTCTGGCTATTCTGGCTCAGTAGATATTGGCTCGGGTCCTTTAGACTTGGTAGACACTTGCTCAATAGCATCTGAATGTAACTTGTGTTGCTATAGCTCGATTTGAACTTCATGTAACTTGGTTACTGATGACTCAGGAGTAGAAGATTCCTAATTGACTGGTACTGTATCAGGTTCAATGAAAAAAAACCTTCTATAATCTTCTGGTTCCCTTTTGCTTTCTTCTTTAGTCCTTTCTGCAAACTCATCAACTTTCACATGTGCACTTTCTATGACTTTGTAAGTAAACAAGTTCAAACATCTATATGCTTTACTTTTGCAAGAGTATCCCAAAAATATTCCTTCATCACTTTTCACATCAAATTTTCCTTTTCTAGATTCTTTCAAAATGTAACATTTACTTCCAAATACTTTTAGATAACTTACATTAGGTTTATAGCCATACCACAGCTCATAGAGAGTTTTGAATGAGTCCTTTTTTAGCTGTACTTGGTTCAAGGTATGAACTACAGTGCTGATATCTTCCTTCAAGTATTTGATAGCAATTCTCTTTTCAGTCATTAAGGTTTTTGTACAATCCATGATAGATATGTTCCTTCTTTCAGCTATTCCATTTTGCTCAGGAGTTCCAGGGGCTGATACATGTCTTTTGATTCCTCCTTCAATGCAAAAGTTATTGAACTCATGTGAAATAAATTCTCCACCTCTGTCTGACCTCAAGCATTTCAATCTTTTCCCTATTTCATTTTCTACTCTAGCCAAATACCATTTGAATTTCTCAAATGCTTCTGATTTGTTCCTTAGATACATGACAGTCACCATTCTTGAGTAATCATGAACAAAAAGAATGAAGAACTTTTCTCCAGTATAGCTTTCAATTCCAATGGGTCCACATAAATCAATATGCACAATTTCTAATATATCTTTAGACTAATAGTTTTTACTTTTAAACCTAGTCTTTCTCATTTTACCAATCTGACAATTCTTGCATAGACCGACCTCAGGTTTCTTTATGTTAGGAATGCCTCTTACTTTCTTGAATTTTCTTATCTACACCAAATTATCAAAATTGACATGACACAACCTTTTATGCCATAAGAAAATTTCTTCAACTTAAGCAATAAAACATGAACATTCACCAAGTTCAAGATAAAATAAGTTACCTTTTGTTTGAGTGCCTGATCCAATCAATTTTCCTTTGCCATCTAGCAGTCTTTCTTTTCCATGTATGAATTCCACTTTGAATTCATTATTGAGTAGTTGTGCCACACTCAACAAATTATTCTTTAGTCCTTCTACTCAATAGGCATTATCACATATAAGTTCTTTGGTTAGAGAGATTTTTCCTCTTCCTTCTATACAACAAGGTTCATTGTTACCAAATCTTACACTGCCACCATCATAGTCTTCAAAGTATTCAAACTTAGTTTTATCACCAATCATGTGATGAGAACAACGACTATCTATGATCCATGTATCATTTTTTCTCATATGAGAAATGAGTGTCATTTCCTCATCATTATCAGACTCATCCTTCATAGCAATGTAGACAATTTCATCTTCTTCTTCATCATTAGAATCATTAGAATCTTTAGCCATAAAAAATATTTTCTTACCTTTATCCTTGAATGATTTGAAGTCTTTCTCACCATTTTACTTGTAACCTTTCTTCTCATCTTTGTTCTACTTGTTTGGTCACCTAGCAGCAATATGACCAACTTATTCACATGAAAAATAGATTAGAGGAACTTTACCTTTATATTTTCCTCTGCCTCTAGAATATTTCCTTGCTAGTAGAGCTTCAATCACCTCAAGATCATTGTCTAAACTTTGGTCTGATTCATCTTCACTTTCTGACTAAGATTCCTTTTTCTTTTTTCTTTTCTCCTTGAATGAAAGCTTGGCTTCAAATGCTGATTCAATGTTCTTGGAAGCTGGAACATAGTTCTCAAAGTTGTCTAGTTCAAATGCAGTGAATCTTCCAACTATGGCCTCTAGATTTATCTTATGATTTGCTTCACATCTTCTTTCTTGAATTGTAGAAACTCTAATTGCATAAATGGGAAGTAGAGTTCTAAGAACTTTACTTATAACTGTCTCCTCCTTAATATCTCCTCCAAATGCTTTGATTGCACTAACACATGCTTTGACTCTTTCAACATATTTTGCAATGTTTTCATCCTCTCTCATCCTCATCTGATCAAATTGTTCTCTCAAACTTTTTGCTTTGGCTCTTCTTACATTAGCATCTCCTCCATAGATTTCTTTTAGCTTTTCCCACATTTCAAAGGCAGATTTGTAGTCCTTGATGTCATCAAATTCTTCATAACTCAGAGCAGATGCTATATCTATCATCATAATGTTGTAGGTCTTCTTTTTAGCAATATCATTGATAGATAGTGTACCAGCTAGTTCTACATATTTTTCATCAAGGTATTTTAGTCCTGTATCTCCAAAAGAAGCTAGATGAAGTCTCATCAACCCTTTCCATGCTGAGAAGTTGTCCCTATTAAGTCTTGGAATTTCTCTCTTATAAGACATCTTGATCTTTGGCTTAGATCCTTGAAATCTTATCCTGTAAACACCAAAATCTTTGATACCAATTGTTGGAAATATAGATGAAGTAACTAAGAGGGGAGGGGTGAATCAATTACCACAAAAAAAATTCCAAAAATCCCTTAGATGTCTATAATGCTTACTTACTACTGATATTCGATAAATAGTGCAAGAATACTGTAACTCGATAGGTTAACTAGTTACTGATCATCTAGCATTCATAATCATTAATATGCATACAAAGGTTAAATAAATGAACACAAGAGACACTAGATTTAACATGGAAACTCAATATGGGAAAAAACACCAAGTAACTAGTCACTAATTTTCACTCTTTTGAAGTGAGCCCTGTTAGGAGCCAACCCTGTTAAAGGTTACAATACACACTGTTAGGTGTGACCTTGTTAGAGGATTTAATCACCCTATTAGGAGTGGCCTAGTTAGAGGTCTTTAGAACAATTCAATTGAACTGTCACCTTGTTAGAGGATTTACAAAATGGCTATTAAACCAACTATGTAAAGAGATTTTGGATTCATTGTTACAATGATTAGAAAGAAATAATGAAGTGACTTGAATGATATGCAACTTATCTTTTGCTGATTACAGATCTCAGTTCTAGTTTACTGGATCCTTACTGATTGAATACAACTTTGCAACTCCTCTAGGATATCTAATCCTTCATCAAAATTTGCTCAATATTCACTTATTCCATCCTCATCCATATATTCACACTCACACTTAAATTCACAACTTGAACATCTATATATACACCTTTTAGATTATCAAGTTGACTCAAATATAAGTTACAACAACTGAAAAAATCATTACATCAGTCGGCTACACTTATTGCATGAAATAATTAAACTTAATATCAAAACAATAAAAATTCTTTGCTGGTCGACCCAGCTTGGTAACCACTGCTCCAATGCCTCTTGTGCTTCATTGATCTTATCTATGTTCATTATTTTATAGTCATAGTTTGGTATGACTATCTCCTCATCAAGTGTAGGGTCTCCATAGTGAAGTGCCCTTGCTACCTTGGTAAAGTTTGAGCCTAGTGCTAATATTTGCAATGGTACTACATCAGTGCTCAATCATTGTTTAGTTATAGTAGGAGTCCCTATAGTAGGAAAGTTGACTAATGTTTGGATTTCCTCTTGTTCCTTCTCCTTAGGGCTCTCCTCCTTGCCTTTTTCAGTTCTTCCTTGATCAATTATAGTGATCAGAGGAGGTTCACCTTGACTTTGTGTTGTAGGAGTAGAGGTATCCTTCTATCCTATTTCCTCCTTTGCTTACTCCTCAGTAGTTAAAGTCATTCAGATTGTAGAATCAACCTTAGGAAATGCATCTTGTGCTCATTGCTCTTGTGGTTGTCCACTTGTAGCTATTGGAGTTTGTGAAGGTGGTTCTTGTGGATTTACCTTCTTGTTGGTTATCTCAACTACTACCTTCTATAATTACTCTACACTTATCAAGACTAGATTAGTACACAATTGTACTTGCAAAGTAGTCTGGTGAAGGATCTTTTTGAGATACTTTGCAATGAATGGGTTAATGTTCCGACCAAAGGTGTTAGGAACATCCTTCATAATTATTGTCTCTACATATGTAGGTGTTGCATGTGGAGGACTAGGTGGTGGCAATTGTGTGTCTTGCACACTTTTTTCCTATTGCTACTCTTTAGCTATTGCCATATCACCTTTCTATGTTTCCTTCTCTATTGCAACTTCTTCCTTTTCTTTCTTCTTCATCCTCATCATTATTTCTTCCCTCGAAGGGATCTTCTTGTCCTTATTTTGTATTTAGCCCATAAATCACTTTCCACATTTGTGTGGACTTCTTCACAACATCTTCAATCTTATTTTGTAGAATGCTAAAGGATTTTTATTTGGGTGCAAATTTGCTCCCATGTTTCTTACTTGCCTTGCTTATTTGACCTTTTGTGAGGTCAAGCATCACACAAGCCAATGTTGACTCTCTTATTTATTTCTCCATGTTTAGGTAATAATGCCATTTATTTTCTATAATGGAGTATAGCTCCTTAGGCATAGTATTATCAAGTTCAAGTGGAGTATTCTTGAACTTGGCCATCATAGTGTAGACTGATTCTTCCACTATGTTTTGCTTCTCCCTACTTAACTTATTGAAATCAATAGTTTTCAACCCAAACAAGTTTTCATTATCTCTAATATTGTTGCAAATATTTTCTAAGTCAAATTTAGTGGTGTAATTTACCACTCTAAATTGTTCATTATCATCAGACTTTGTCTTCTCCTCATCTAATTTTGGAGGTGCCCCTTATTTTCTCCTCTTTTTCTCTAATGGCCCTCCTTGCTATGTATCTTTCTTCTTGTCTTGTTCCTTGGCTACCTTTTTTGTAGCACTTTTATCTACCCTTGTGGTAGGTTTGGTTGGGCTTGGCTTAGCCTTCATTTTTCCTTTAGGCTGTGTGGTAGGCTACTTTTTTGCTTTCCACTTTTTAGGCTCTGTCTTAGGTGCATCCTCTTCTTTTTTGGCACCTTCTTATTCTTCAGCATCCTCACCCATGCCTTGGGTTAATGCTAGGGGCCCTTGCCCCTATTCCTCTTCATCATCATCTGCCTCTTCATCATTTTCTTCCTCCTCTACAGCCCTTCTCCAAATTTTTCTTTGAGCTTTTTCACTAATTTTTCCTTTTTCTGCAATGTAGAAGTTGTCTTTATCTCCATATCTACTTTGGATCTCACCACATCATATGTGTCAAAATGTGGGGCACTCTTGTCTACTTCCTCTACAAGTAGAGTTGTTATGGATACAAATGCCTCATCAATGTTTATTTCATACCCAAGAGGTCTAAGCCATCTTACCCTTGGTATGGCTACTTGAATGTAGGTATAATCAATGTCAACAAGAAAACAAATATCATTTGTGTGGTTCTCCATAAGTGAGACTAGAATCCTATGTCTCTGCTTCATTAAATTCTTGAAATCTGCAAAATAACTAGTCATGAGTGTCTCAAAATTTTCCCCCATTTGTTCAATATATTCATTCACCTGGGCTACAATGGACCTATTTGTCTTCCAGCTAACTTTTCCAAAAGATGGGAAATCATTATGTACATAGAAAATTATACAAATCAAAATTGCACCAAATTTGCATTGGGTTCCCTTTGTTCTTCTTATAGCTCCAAGATTTTCATTGATTTGTTGTAGTTGTAGTTCAGCTACATCATAGGTATGATCCTTTTTAACAAGTATGTAGTCTACATCTACTACAATGCATGGTACACTATTGAGTCTACTAGATTGGTAAAATTTATGAGATATGACTCTGATAACAAAATGAACAAGAGGATTCGTAATAGTATCTATGGTCATGCATCTCTTGTTCTATTTGGCTCCTGTATTCTTCTCAATGGCTTCTTTGGAGTCACTTCTTAAGGTCTTAGGCCAATCTAGGGTTGGCTACCCAGTTACCCTATGAACAATCCTTTTTGATATCTTGACTGGGCCATCTTCTAACCACAAACTACCATCATGAATCCTACTCAACACAATTCTGATCCATTTAGTCTTAAAGATAGTAGGGAATTCTAGGGCATGGGTTAAGCCCTTCCTCTCAATGATTTAGAATTCTTCCTTCAAGACTCCATTTTCACACAATCTATCATATGCTTCCCTGATCTCCATATCTCCTATAGCACCTATCTTGTAGTTATAGCATCTTCTAACATCTTGTACCATTACTATCTTAGGAGGAATTACAGATAGGGCTCCAATTGGGTCATTTTGGTAGGCAACTTCAAGGATAGGTCAAAAATTATGTTGCTTAACTTCATTTGACACTTACTAAACTTCAAATAGCTCTTTCTCCTAAGTTTTCCTAGAACTGGAGGCCATTTCTTTGAACTAGGGCTTAAACACAAAGAAATTTTGAAACTATGTAGCTCGGCACTAGTATAAATACCTTGAAATTGATAAAACTATGTTGAATCTATGTAGAAATCTACTCAAATTCTTGGAACAATGCTTGGAAATCATTCAACTCCCTTCTCATCTTTTCTCTTTTACTTGTGATGGTGAAAAATGATTCAAAATGCAAACATATACCCTTTTTTCATAGCATTTAATGGTTAGTGCATTTACAGCTATCCACTCGACTCCTTAAGCAATTCTAATATTGTCTTTCCACAACTCAGTATATACTGTAGTTTTCCTTACTCAGCTTCAACTAAAATTTTCTTTCACTTAGCATCCACTACTAACTCAACTACAACTAACCATTTAGCTTCTATTGATTGTGGTAGACAACTTAGCATGTACTAGATCTTTACTCAACATCTGAAGGCAACTTTTCTCACTTGGCAACATTTGTGAAAACTTGAAGTTTCAACTTTGCATCTCTATTCATGTTGATTTCTCCTTTTTAGTACTTATTTGTCTTGGAACTGATGTATGATAAAGCATTGTGTATCAGTTCCACAAACCTTCTTTTGCTTAGTTGGATGAAGTGTGACCACTTGACCTTTTAGGTGAAGTGATCCCTTCATTGGATGTGCTACTTCTATCTTTCTTCTTCCATGTTTTATTCATCTCTCCTCTGATGTGTTCAATATCTACCTTCTCTTTTCCTTTGTTGAACATTGAGTTGGGTACCTTTGACCTTGTTGGGTGGTACTTGCTAATGTGTCCAATCTTCAAACAACTGAAGCATGTAGTTTGGCTCAACCATCTATTGTAGTTTCCACTAAAATGTGTTCTTATGAAATTTTTAGGGATGTGTCCATATTCCTAACAATAGTGATAGCTATGCTTGGTTTTGTAGTCCCAATTGTAGTGATGTCCATAATTATTCACCCTTGCTGGTTGATTAGGTATCCACATAGGCTTTGATCTAAAATCAAAAGCTTCATGTCCATACTTCTTGCAATTGTAACAGTGACCTTCAAATCTTGGTGTTCTAATGGTTCTAGTCTTGTAGTCGTGTGCTTGATGACAGTAACCCATGTTCTTAGGTTTGTCATGTTGATGGGTGTTCTTACTCCTGCACACATTAGAGGTATGTCCCTTTTTACCACAAAAATGATAAGTAGGTTTAGTATTCTTACCTTTGTCACTTATTTCTTTTGCAATCTTGGATGATTCTCCTTTTTTAGTGCTATTGTATCCTAGTCCTCAAGTGTCATTGTTGGCTCTTGGTGATTTTAGTAGTATTCAAAGTAGTTAATGGCTTCATTGGGTTTGTTGAAGCTCTCTGTAATATCCTTCTCTCTTTTTAAGTCATTTTGTAGTTATTCATTTTGCATCTTCATTGTGGAGATCTCAATGTCATTGACATTTAGTTCATGATGTCCATTCATCATCTGGCTTAGTGTGTCCAGCTACATGTTGGAAATTCTTGCAAGCTCAATTGACTTTTCCTCCAATTTGTTGGCAAGGTTTCTCTTGTCTTCTTCTATCATAGCCTTATCTTCAATGACTCTTTTCTTTTGTTCAGTCACTTCACAAAGCATCATGGCTTGAGATTCTTGTTCAAGCTTGAGAGTTCTGATCTCTTCTACTTGGGCTCTATTCTTTTCCATCAAGTTTGCTATTGCTACATCAAACTCTTTGGAATCCCCATTTGCAAATAGATTTATTGTGTATCATTCTCATTTATGGCAATCTCTCTTCTTCTCTTTAAGGATTTTCTCAGTTCTTCCCTAGCTTCTTCCAGAGAATGCAAAATAAGATGTATCTCAATTTCCTAGTTTTTTATGATTAGATTTCCATTTCTAGATCTTTTTCTCCAAGCTATAAGGCTTCTCCTTGTGAGAACCTAGCTTTGATACTAATTTTTGGCATTTACAAGTGGGAAGATTTACTTCTTAGAGGGGAGGTGAATTAGAAGTAACAAACTTTAACCTCTAAAAATTTTAACTGAGATCATTCACATGTATCTAACACATCTAATTAACATGAAATTAAAGACATACATGAAAATAGATAACACAAGATTTTGGTCACCCAGAAACCCTCCAAATTGAGAAGGTAAAATTGGGGTGGGGATAACACCAAAAAATTATCACTACAACAATATGTAAATGGTTAAGGTTACAAAGTTTGACAACCATCAATGGTCTTCCCTGTGAAAGGTCTACCATGTTAAAGGCTTTACACCCTATTAAAAGTGACCCGGTTAAAGGATTTACAAACACTCACTTAGAATGTTACCCTATTAAAGGATTTATAACCCTATTAAAGGTTATAGTATCTTGGTGTTTTTAGTAGCTATTCAAAGTCCTTAATGGCTTCATTGGGTTTGTTGAAGCTCTCTGTAATCTCCTTCTCTCTTTTTAGGTCATTTTTTAGTTGTTCATTTTGCATCTTTAGTGTGGATATCTCAATGCCCTTGACATTTAGTTCATGATGTGCATTCATCATCTGGCTTAGTGTGTCTAGCTACATGTTGGAAATTCTTGCAAGCTCAATTGACTTTTCCTCCAATCTATTGGCAAGGTTTCTCTTGTCTTCTTCTATCATAGCCTTATCTTCAATGGCTCTTTTCTTTTGTTCAGTCACTTCACAAAGCATCATGGCTTGAGATTCTTGTTCAAGCTTGAGAGTTTTGATCTCTTCTTCTTGGGCTCTATTCTTTTCCATCAGGTTTGCTATTACTACATCAAACTCTTTGGGATCTCCATTTGCAAATAGATTTATTGTGTATCATTCTCATTTATAGCAATCTCTCTTCTTCTCTTTAAGAATTTTCTCAGTTCTTCCCTAGCTTCTTCTAGAAAATATAGAATGAGATGTATCTCAATTTCCTAGTTTTCTATGATTAGATTTCCATTTCTAGATCTTTCTCTCCAAGCTATAAGGCTTCTCCTTGTGAGAACCTGGCTTTGATACCAATTGTTGGAATTCAAAAGTGGGAAAATTTACTTCTCAGGGGGGGTGAATTAGAAGGAAAAAAATTTAACCTCTAAAACTTTTAACTAAGATCATTCACATGTATCTAACACATCTAATTAACATGAAAGTAAATAATGCATGAAAATAGATAACACAAGATTTTGGTCACTCAAAAACCCTCCAAAATGAGAAGGTAAAATTGGGGTGGGGATGACACCCACAAATTATCACTATAGTAATATGTAACTGGTTAAGGTTACAAAGTTTGACCACCATCAATGGTCTACCCTATGAAAGTTCTACCATGTTAAAGGCTTTACACCCTATTAAAAGTGACCTAGTTAAAGGATTTACAAACACTCACTTAGAATGCTACCCTATTAAAGGATTTATAACCCTATTAAGGATTTACAATATGGCTACTAAAACAACCTGTCATCATAGGATTTTCATTCTCCTAATATAATGGTTAGAAAGTATAGTAGAATGTCTTGATCTGATAACTTACAATCTTCAATTGTTGATTACAGACCCTTGTTCTGCTCAATCTGATATAATCCTTCCTAATCTGATATATCTCTATTTGTAGTGCTAATACTCTATTGTGATCAACTTGATTTTGTAGTGTTGCTCTTCCTCTAAGTCCTTGCACCCCTTTTGCTTCCTTCAAAAAATTTCTAGCATTCTTTCATGCATTTCCACACAACCTCTTACTCACTTCCACTCTACTCTCTCTCTCTTTGAATTATGGGGTATCAACCTCCATTTAAAGGCTTCAAGACTTAGGGTTAGATATGAATCTACAATCAAGATTCATCCATCTTTTCTCACTCAAATATTTACATTTTTCCTATTGGTTGCATGCTTTGTCCATTTTTCTAATTGGCTACATATTGATTGTATAGGAAATATAATAGATTCAATTTTATCTTTTAGATCCTTCGAGATTCATCTTGAGTTGGCTCAAAAATGGTTTACATCTAAGTTTTTGAAGGCACAAACTCATATGTTTATTATGTGTTGCTCAGCACTTACTAATTACTAATTCTTGACATATGTAGGATTTTTATCTTGCTTGGCTCCTATAGTAACTATATCTCACTCGGCATCTATACTTTGCTTGGAACCTATAGTGACTTGGCATTACTTGTCACTTAGCACTTGAAACTTGCTTGGCACCTGAAGTTTCCTTGGCACTTGTTGGATTTCTAGCTCGACACATACTGTAGCTTGGTAACTATATTATTCTCGATGTCATCTTAGAAATTTCTTAAGTGTGTTGACACTCAATTGTCAAAACCAATCTGATACCAATAGATAAATCTATTCATTTGATGTACAGTCAGTTTACCATCTAACCAATCAATAGTTCCCATTATAGGAAAACAATTTTGCACATAAAAGTATTTGCAAACCAATATATTTCCATACCTTAATCCTTTTTTTTTAACTTTTTGAAGATTTGACATTATTTTATCTCTCAGCATTCACTCATATCAAACTTTTTCCTTCAAAAATTATTTTATTTAAGCTACTTGTGTGGCTCCTCCATGTATATTATCAATTTTTTCAGCTTGATATATCTTGCATCCTATTACTAGAGATTTAAACCTTATTCCTTTGTCTTTTATTGTTCTTGCATCAAACATATTTTGATCTTGTCTATACCTGACCAGTCCATCAATTTGAATCTCAGGATCTAGCTCCTTCACACACTGGCAACCATTTTTTGATACTCTTGTAATAGCATAGATGATATCCTTTATGATTTCCACTTTCCTATTTTCTAGCCCCAATTATTCTCCATGCATTTTTCTAAGTACATTTTTTATCCATTCTTCATCAAAATTTTTGGTTAGGTGAACAATGTGTGCCAGTTTGAATCTGTCATTTTTCAATTCTTTCATCTTAATAAGTTCTTCATATGCTAACTCAATTTTCTCATTTCCAAACTCAATATGCTTTCTCACAAGATATCCTCTTACATCCTTTGTTAATAGAACTCCATCTGGTATCCTTGAAAGGGCTCCCATTCCAACTAGCTCTTTGTATTTTAGTGAACACGACCTATATTTAGGTTCATTTTCATTAGATCTCCTTATCAATATACTTTTTGGTTCCATTTTTTCATTATTTTCCAAGCTCTTTCTTAGAATCTTCTTAGTTCATAATTCATTTTTGCTCCTTTCACTTTCATACACTTTCTTTTTCATAAATATGAAAACTTTAGAAACATATACCTTATTTATAGTGTAAACATCCAACGACTATTGCACCAAAAGCATTAAATTTTGGCCAACAGTAATTGATTATTCCTTTACTAATAACACAAGATTTAATTCAATTTTATCAATTATTAATCCATACATGTGTGAACATTTCTCTTATACACCTTATCACTTTTGGGACCTTATAAATAGTCAATGTAGTTTTGTGTCTCCAATCACAAACTTACCATATTAGATTGCACATTTAGTTCATGTGTCATCTGACAAGGGTTCCTCAGTTATGGTATTCTCTTCTCCTTTCCTTACACATATTCTTTTTATTTCACTTCTTACTTGCTCTATATATATAGTTTGTTTTTTTTCTAGCTTGATCATTTTCATCACCACACTAATACCAATAGTTATCAATAGAATGTCCATATCTTAAACAAAAGTAACATGGCATCTCAAGTGATCTCTATGGGTGTGTTAATCCTAGTCTACATTTTGAAGTTAGATGTCCTTGTCCTCCACATTGGCAGTACTTACAATATTAGTTTTTTAATCTTCTGGATAGTACATAGTTTTCTTATTTTCCAATGATCTCTCATCTTGCATGTGTCTATCTTGTTACCATACTGATTAGATTTGTAATAATAATCATTATTTGTATTTCCAACTATCCTACTATTTGGTCTTGTTCTGCATTCTTGAGTTGTGTGGCCATATGTGTTATAGATTCAGTAGTAGCCATTAAATGGTATCTTTTTGTACGTGTTTCTTGTTTGTATGCATAGACACCTTCAATATGATTATATTCTCCACAATGGTAGAAAACATGATGATAGTTCAATCTTCCTATATATTCATCTTTATTCATTGATTATTCATTTTTTGATGTCTCACCTTTCTCTCTTGTAATATTTCTTATAGTGACCTTGTTAGTACCAATCCACTATTGTTTTTTCTTTACCAAAAGTTTGTCCAATTCTAGCATGCTTTCTTTGAATTTGGTAAGTCTAACATTTATCTTCTTTTCAAAATTTAGTTCATTTCTCGGATCATTATTCTCCTTCAATCTTTAGTTTTCATTTTCAAGATTTTGACTTCTTTTGTTGATTCTATTGATCAAAACATCTTGATCTTGAATATCATTTTGTTATCCTTCCATTACTAGGTCCTTTCCAGTCATTATTTCTAGGACATTTTAATATCTTGATTTAGTATCATATTTTTCATTTTCAAGATTTCTCACTCTATCTAGTAATTCAATCAATCTAACTAATTGACTTTCTTTTTCTCTCTTCATTATATTTAGCCTTTTTTATTTTTTTGTTCTCTTTGAGTAGTTATGCATTCTTCTCCAATTGTTCTTTTATTGTGGCATCATTTTCTTGAGAATTGACACTTCCCTCTAATAGTCTATCCAAATCATCAAGAATCATCTACAACTTTTCAACAATCTCTTTCCATTTTAAAAATGAGGCTCTTAGTTTGTCTTTTAATTCAAAAGTATGTTCATTTTCATCTTGCAAGGTTGCTTCCAATTCTTTTTGATATTATTAGCTAGCCATAGTCCCAAATTTACTCAAGTTGTTAAATTTTCTTTCAAGAACCAAGAGTTGTTGTACCAATTGTTGGTAGCTACAAGTAGTATAAGGTACTAATGGGGGGGGTGGTTGAATTAGTACCTTAACAATTCACTATTTAACACTTCCTTCACACTAGCTAATAGTTGACACAAAATACTTAACCAAGAGTTCCTCTTATAACCTCTAATGATACAGATAGTTAATGTATCTAAACTAGAAAAATAAAGTAAACACCCAACCATTAAACTTATAACACATAACACACTACTCTTGGCATCGTAGAAAACCCTTGGTTAGAGGTGAAAACTACAACGAGCATGATACCCACAACTCATCACTACAAGAACAAGGTGCTCAATTAAAAGCTTACAATAGTGTCATCTTTTGAATAACTACACTCTATTAAAAGTGTCTAATACCCTTCTAAGATTATCATGAACAGACCTATTAAAGACTACTATATCAAGAGAATTAATTTGACTATTACAATGTTCATTTGATTAATGGATCTATTAGTAAGTCCAAAATAAGTTTAAGCCTTATTAAAATCCACCTTATAAAAGGATTTTATAATCTTTCTGATTAACTTGTTAGGTAAAAACAACAAGAAATTGACTTGTGCTTTGTCTTCCTCTATTTATTAGTTTATTTCTCCTTTTACTATATGTCCTCCTTCCAATAGCTTGATCTACTATCTCTATTCCACTACAATTTTTTTCCATTCTTTCTTTAATACCTACACTCCCATCATCATCCTTTTTTTCTTACCTACTCTCTTCCACTTAGTGACCTAATTAGAGTTACTAGACCCTTCCACAAACCTTCTTTGACCTTTTCTTCCTTATCATACTGATAGACCTTAATGTCTCTAATAATCTTAGGGTACTAATAATATGTTGACCTTTTATATTAGTCTATACTCAACCCAATTTTATAACATAGCTAATTTCCTATAGTCTTTATAATGTATATTTTTCTATCAATGATAACATTTCACATATCATACAAATAATAGGGCTCCAGGAATTTTTCAAGGTAACAACTTATTCATGTTTCTCCCTACTTAATTATAATTATATAATATCTCTCTAAAGACACTAGGACCTTTCCCTGGTGCACTAAATCTCCCCCTTTCATTGGGTCTTCTACCTCTAAAATCTCCTCCTTAGGAACTTGAATCCACACTTTTCTCTCAGTGGTTGGATTAATTTTCTTTTTCAAAACAAATTATTCCTCCAGTACTTCCCCTTCATATGAAGTTATTTCCCCCTCTTCCTCTACTATTCTTATATCCCTTCCTTAAAAGCTTCTCCTCAACCCTTAAGGCCATTTAAAAATACTTATCTATTGTTTTTGAAATCACCAAATTTATCTCATATTAGATTATATATATATATATATATATATATATATATATATATATATATATATATATATATATATATATATATATATATATATATATATATAAGCCCATTTATGTATACAAAAACCATCTCTTTCTCATATTCATGATGTTTTTCCTTCATAGTTAGCCTATTAAATTCCTCTATGTAGGAAGCCACATCTAAGTTTTTTTTCTTTAGATAATAGAACCTCCTAATGATTTTACTCTCATGGTTTGCAACCATAAACTTTTCTTTAACTAGAGATACTATCTTCTCTAAGTACTGGTCATATTCTTCCCCATTCTCACTCTTTCACTCTAATTATGATTCTACCATACTCATGCAAACCCCTTTAGCCTTATCTTTGAAAATATCTCCTTTTTTCCTTCAACCGCATTTTTTATTCAAAATAGTTGTCTAGAGCTTCTCTCTATTCCATTAACTCATCACCATCCAATTTTCCACTAAAATTAGGGACTTCCATCTTAGCATCATCACCCTCCTTATTTTATTCCTTTATGGTATCCAAAAAATATTATTAATCTATAGACATCTCTTGGTTTGGAGGTTTTTCCTCCTGCTCTCTTCTATTTCATTCTCAAAGACTTCAATTCCTTATTTTCTCTCTTTTCCCTTCAATTTTCTCATCATTTTCTCTAATTAGGCTTCCCACTTCTCATCCATTCCTTGTTCCATCTCTAAAAGGTCCTTGGCCAAGTCTACCTTTAGTCCTTTAAGAGGCATTGTACCAACCTCACCTTCGCTCTCTTCTACTAACATACATTCAACTCAAACTCTGCTATTTGATTTGAACTAATGTGATGTAGATGGTTATGTAGTGCAAGGTAAACCCCTAATTCCTCCACAAACTCCCTAGGCAACAATAGTTGACATTCCCACGCCGTGGTCCTCCCAAAGAGGCCCTAATGAATTAGGACTTATCTTTGACCACATTCTTGTGTCTATCTTACCCTATGACAATCTTATTTCATGAGAGATAAAACTTTTTCACAAAAAAATTATCCTTTCACTTAGATTTTGTTAGCCCCAATAGATAATGTTTTTAATGTATATGAAAGAGACAAATCAATTGTTATGTTTTCATTGATGTTGAGCCTTAATTGTTAAATATTATGCTAATTTAGTAGATTGCCATATCATTTGATTTATGAAGAGGATTTTGAAGAATTTATGATGATGTAAGTGTTGATTAGTGTATGGTATTCAATGGGCACTTGACTAGGTTAGCATCTAACAATATAATATTGGTTTGATTAGTTTACATGATAAAATTTATTTAATCATGTATAAGAAAGAAAATTTGATCCATGAATGAATGAACATAATATTAGCCAAGTTATTGTTAATCCTAGATTGGTTTTGACAAATGAGTGTCTATACACTTAAGTAATTTACTTAGTTCATGCTGAACAAGTAGCATATGCCTAGAATAACATATAAGATAGTGAAGTGTTGAGCCACTCAAATGTCAAGCAACTCAAATGCTAAGCATATAGTATATGTCAAGTGTTTCAAGTGTCAAGTAAGTAGTGCATGTCAAGTCATTCAGAATGTTGAGTAATATAGTTTTGACATAGTTGTTTGTATTGGCACTTTGACATAGCTAGTGTCGAGCACCAGGGACTTTACATGCTGAATATAGTCTTGACATAGTTTTTTGTATTGGCACAAACTACTATGTGAACCATTTTTCAGCTGACTTAAGTTTTTTTTATGATCTTTATTCATAAGAATGAATCTTAATTGTGGATCCCTATGCATTACATCCATCCAATCAAAAAAAAAAGGGAAGGTTTAAGTAGCAATATGGGTGAATCACTATTGTTGATTGATACCTACCCTTGAATCACCTAAGTCTTCTTAAGGAAGACAAACCCTAAACTCTCAAAGGAATCCTAAAGAGAATTGAAGCGAGTTTGCATGCGCAAATAGTGCATTCATGGTGATTAAGGTGTTATGAATTGAGTTACATTGAAGAAACAATTAAAAGAGAATAGAGGATAGTAGAGGTAAATATGATTAGAAAGGATCAAGTACACATTAGTATAGAGGTGATCTAACATCAAGCACTAGAGTGCTAACCAAAGGATCATTGTTGAGATATTTTAACAGGTGAATCAATTAAATCTTTTTAAAAAGTAGTCTTAATAGGCTATTGTAAATCCTTTAACAATACACTTACTTCATTATAAGTTAAAGTCTTACTAGGCACATTTTTAGCAAGGTTTTTAAATCCTTTAACAAGATAAGATCTAACAAGGTAGGCCTTTTATAAGGTAGATCATGTTTCATGGTCAAACATTGTAACCTTAACTGGATACACTTTATTACTACAGTAGTGAATATTCATAGGTGTCATCCCCACCCTAATTTTACCTTCTCCTTGGAGGGTTTTTGGGTAACCAAATATCTTATGTCATACATGTGTTGAATATTTACTTTCATGCTATGGATGTATATGCTTAATTTGGTATTTAAGTTTATATGCTTAAGAGTGTGAGATGGATGTGTGGTGAATAGTTTTAGAGGTTAAAAATTTTAAGTGTTGATTCTCCCCCCCCCCCCTGCCCCACCCTCTTTTAAAGTTTACTTCCCTATTTTATTTCCAACAATTAGTATCAAAGCACAATTCTCTAAAAGAAAAGCTTTGCAGCTTTCAGGAAAGATCTTGGAGATGGAAGTCTACAAATTGGAAAAAAATATTGAGAACTACATAATTAAAATACAACTTTCCCTAAAACAATTCAATGAAGCAAGAGATGAGTTAAAGAGATCATTGAAGAGAAGGAAGGAAATTGCTATTCAAAAGAATGACACACAATACCAAGAGATTGACATGATTGAATTATTTGAAAATGGAAACTCTAATGAATTTAATGCAATAGTTGAAGATCTGATGGAAAAGAATGGAACCCTAACTAAAGAGGTTGAAAATATAAAGAGAGAACAAGAAGTTTAATTAGTATTGCTATGTGAGGTGACCAAGCAGAAAAAGAAAGATAAAGAGGACAAAGTCGTGATTAAAGATTAAAAAAGGATTTTGACCAATAGACTAGAAGAGAAAACATCAAAGGTAACTAGGATTGCTAACACATCATTGGAAACTTTGGGTCAAATGATGATTGCAAATCATGAACTAAATGCAAAGGATATTGAGGTCACAACACTTAAGTTGCATAATGAAAAATTAAGAAATGATCTAAAAAGAGAATAGGAGTTTGCTAGTAGTTTTAACAAACCTAGTGAAGCCATCAAATACTTTGAATAATTGATGAGATCCCCTAGATTCAATAGTGATACTTCTATATTGGGATACACTAGTACTAAAGAAAGAAAATCATACAAAAGTGGCAAATAAAGAAGTAACAAAGGTAAGAACTCCAAACCTACTTGTCATAATTGTGGTAAGAAAGATCATACTTCTAATGTTTGCAAGAGAAAGACTACAAATTAGAATCCTTAGCAGACGTTCATGGGTCATTGCCATAAATGCAACAAATAAGGACATCAGGCACATGAATGCAAAACCAAGACCATAAGCTCATAGATATTTAAGGATACTTCTATAACTATTAGAAGTATGGACATAGATAATATGAGTGTAGATCCAAGCCTAAATGATCATCAAACAAGAAAGCAAAGGTAAGGCACAATGGAAACTCTTATAATTGGGATTATAATACAAGGTATAGTTGTCACTACTACCAAGAGTATGGACATGTTGCTGAAAATTGCATAAGAATACATTTTAGAAGTGACTATAGTAGATGGTTGATTCAAACACATTTTAGTTGTTTGAAGATTGGTCACATAAGTAGAAATTCTCCAACAAGGTCAAAGGCACCAAACAGTGAGCTCAACAAAGGCAAAGGAAAGGTAGGTGTTGAGAATATGAGAGACAAAATGTGTAGATGTACTATAGGTACATGATTTTTAAACTTTTAAAGCCAACCACATAAAAAGTTTCCCCAAAAGTTTATGGTTTTTGCTAACCATATTTCCATGAAGTTTCAATTTTCTAAGGTATTTGATGTAGAGGTTCCATACATTCAGGTTTTGACTATTAGAAAATTTAGTTTCATTGTAAACACATGTTTTGTGAAGATATATTGTCTATGAAGATTGAATAAAGACTGAGAAACATAGCATATGAAAGTCTAGAATGTAGATCTAAAATTGGAAGGAAAGCATATGAAGAGATGAATAGAAGAAAAAATCTATGCCAAGAAAAGAGTGAAATGTTTACTAAAATGAAGAAGTCATTTTCAAATTTTCTATTAGAGAATAAAATGTTTCATTTTATGCCAAAGGGAAAAGTGTAGCGAAAAACTCATTTTTTGCTATACCTTTCATAGTCAAAGTTCAATTTTTCACATGAGAAGAGAAGGAAAATATCAATCCACAATGAAGATAAATGGGGTCTAGTATCAAGATCACTCCAGAAAAGTAATTTATGAATCAATATACATCAAAAGTGTGCTCACTACATGGAAGTGGAAAACTGAAGATTGGGTGCGCTTTCTACACTCAAAAATGGAATTTCCACCAAGAATCAAATCCATAATAGAGAGATGGAAAAGAGCTCTTAATTGATTAAAATATAATGATAATCTCATAATAATTTATCACTTGAAGATTTGAACATCAACATGACATTAAATATGAAGTGGAAAATTCATTTTCCACTATGCCTTTCATAGTCAGGTTGGAGTTTTCCACAAAAGGGAGAAGACAAAAGTCAAAATTATGCCAAGAATGAATTGAAGTGTTCTATAACCAGTGACTTGATAGCAAAGAAGAAGTATTACTTGTTAATTATTTACAAAGTGTAGCTGTTACTAGAATTTACAAATTTCATCTACAACAAAGAAGCAGAAAACTAAGAACTTGATATGCTTTTTGACCTCCATTTGGGATTTTCTGCCATAGGCATTCTAGAGAGTCACTCCCAAAATTCAATAAAGAATCAAAATGGTAAGATCGAAGATAACATACTAGAAAATTGAAGAAATCTAGGTTATAGAGCATGTGAAAGAAGAGTGGCTAGAAATTTTATTTTATCAATTATGATTTTGTAATACTCATATAGACTAGTATTCAGTAACTCATATCTTTTGACTCAATGATTATTTTTCTGATTAATTTAGTTAAAATTTATAAAATTAGATCTAGAAAAACATATACAAAAATGAGCTTGATCCAATGGTGGAAGAAAAATATATGCTCCCAGAAACATGACCCATTTTTACTGGAAGCAGTATTTATTTTTTAGTCAACCCAACAAAGGAAAGATTTTGATCTTGATTTAACATATTTAAATTTCAATTGTTAAAATATAATTGAAACATGTTAAGATATATCATTATTAACTTTAAATTCAACAAGCATATCAGTTTTCAAAAAGGAAAAAGATGAGAAATCAAAGAGACAAGAGTTGGTTACAAAACTGAAAAGTCACCAAAAGAAACCAAATGGTTGTTGGAGAATGTATTTATTGTAAAACCTTTTTTGTTAGAGAGGGTTTTTTTTCCTTTACAAATAGTCAGAGAGGTAGAGTAGAGAGGATATGCCATTTTATTTTGGCATTTCACTTTATGTATTGGAGTTTTCTATTTTGATCTCTGTAATAGATTCGGCATAAGTTGCAAGAGAATAAAATTGGAGTATTGTATTTGTGTGTTGAAAACAAAGAAGGGTTTCATTTTTTAATCTTATTATTTGAGTGTTATCTTTCTAATTATAATCAATCATAGAATTGATGTATTCTAGTTTTGAGCACTTTCTTGTATCTTCAGTCAAAAGTTGAATCTGTTATGAATCAGAGAATTTGCATCTATTCCAATCATAGAAATTAGATCAAATTTTTCTTCTTTTTGTATTAGATTTGCATAAGTAGTACTCATATTGCACCACCAATGCTAGGGAGTCATAGGTATTGTGAATTATTGGAGCGAATTAGGTTAGTAATTGTATTTCACTACCTGAGTTATTTTTTGTCTAAGGTTGGCTTGGTTTTCCTCTTTCATTCTTATGTTAAGAACGTACCTAGTTAGTTTAGGAATTAAAAAAATTCATAACATATAGTTCATAAGGGAGTTGTACCTTTTGATTTAGAGGAAATCTATCAACTCAATGATAAATTTTCTAATTATTGGTAGATGATCATTTCTTTTAGATTTGGTCATTTGGGAGTTTATTGAAAAAGAACAATTTGTTTACCAATAAATTTTTGGTGACTCTACTAGGGAGGTGGAAAAGAAGATTAATGCTAAAGATTATTTCCTCAATTTTATTATTATTATCTCTGTTATCTAGAGATTGGTGACTCTATTATTGATTCTCATAATTTTTGGTTGAGGAGTCTAGTGTTTTCATTTTTAGAATTATTATTATCCCTACTTGTAGGAGGTTGGAAACTCTATTATTAAAGAAGCATGCCTATTAAAGTTATGAAAGGAAGAAGGCTAGATCCTTCTTTATTGGAACTTCATCAAACACATGATTTAGTTTTTCATGATATGTTTGATGCTTTTAAAGAAATCATCACTTGTAGGAGAAAAATGAACCTGAGCATTGAAGAAGACCATGTACCAGTTCTTCTATGGAGAAGTGTTTGTGCCAAATATCACAAGATGAAAGAGTTGGAAGTGAAAACAAATTTATTTCAACACTAGTAAAAAAAGGTTTTGTAGCTAAGCAAAGAATTGAAGGTAGGTGATGATCAAGTTGTGAAAGTTCCACCTGATAATGTTTCTTATAATATTTTAGTCTTGAGTAAACATGACATTTAGCCAAAGAAACAAATTAGAAGTAAATTCATAGTTGTCCAATTAAATGTTGAAAGTGATCCCAACTTACAATTCCTTTGAATGACATTTTAAAAAAGTATTCTAAAGCTGAAAGAAAGGGATTAAGTTCTTTTGAAGATCACCAATCTACTTTGTTGTTAAGGTGGGTACAACAAAGATATTCTAATGTACAAGACCAAAGAAAAAATAAATGTGTTTCAACAAAGATGCCTAAAGGAAAATCAGTAAGTGAAGGACCCATATCAGTCAATTGCTTGGTTCTTGGATAGCAAGAAATACCCATCTTCTAGAGACACAATTTTCAGTGAACAAAGGTACTTTTAGCAGTGGCAAAGAAATGGTAAGCAAAGTATTAAAAAAAAAAACTAATGCTTCTGAATTTGCTCCCGATATTGAAAGTTTCAGATTTGATGAAAATATTTATGTTTCTTTTCATAAAGTTTCTTATGTAAATTACCCTTTAATTTATGCACAAGTAGAATATGAAGCTTTTAATTTTAAAGAAGATGATAATAAAGATGATTTTCAACCTACAGAAGTTTATTATGATCTTGTATTAGAATTATTTTCTTCTAATGAGAATGTAAAGTTGAGTGTTCTTGAAGAATTGTGTGTTGATGAAGAGGCTAAAACATGTTTTGATAATCATTCTTCTAAGTCTAATATTTTAGTTGGAGAAGAAGGTGTAAGAACAAATTTTGAGAAGGGATTTTAAGTGGCTAGTGAAGTGTTGCAACATCATGGAGAGCATAAAGAGCCAAATTACATTTTTCATTTTCACAAAATGGAAGTTAATCAATTTTTGGTGCCTACTAAATATAATTCTTCTTCTACAACTACTTCAAGTATTGAAGTTTTAAATCTGGATAATGATTTTTCAGATTTGATAGCTACAAAGAGTGATGAAGATGTTTTAGTTTGGGTCGATCCTATGGATGAAGGAGATTCATACTATTTTAGTCCTTGTTTATATTCTAAATTCATCAATGAAGATAACTTTGATAAATGTGAGTATGTTTTAGTGTCATTTTTAGAATCTTTTGTATTTTGCTCCTTCGTGAAGAATGGTTGAATGTTTGAAAAGTAATATGTAGGAAAATATAGAAGAATCAGAGATTTATGATGATGTCTATGATGAAATGTGGTTGTTCAAAAAAAACATTTGGGTTACTAATTTTTAGCATATTTCCATATTCATCTTCAATTATGATAAAGTTGTGAAAAGGCCATGGCTTTGTTGGAGCTTGTTGGAGCACAAGCTTCTTTCCCAGAAAGGTTCATACTTCTCCTTGCCTATTAATGGTCTTGAAGAAGAACAATATATGAAGGAAGATTTTCTAGTAAGTAATGATGAATGTTTGCATAATTTACATTTTTAGCTTGATTGTTCAAATGATGAAGATTTCAACTACATTGAAAATAAAGAAAGCTTTAGTTTTAAATTTGACCCAATGGTAGTAGAAAGTAGCATTTAGGAAATATCAGTTTCAACAATGCATCATGAGAAAACTCTACCACATGAAAAATTTGTGAGTTCTAATTTTTCTTTTGAGTGTCAAAACGAAAATATGGTTGAAGTTGTAGAAGTTAAAAGGTTACAATGGTACCATTAATGATTTTAGTAAGCACATTGTTGTGTGAGGAGGAAGTTACATCTCAACCCTTACTAGTAATTGGAGAAAATAATGCCTCTGTAAAGATTTTAGGTATTAATTCACGTTATATCCATGTTTTGAAGAAAGAATTTCCAAATTTAATGTGTAAGCAGAATGATGAAGTTGTTTTAGTTAAAGTTGACACATTTTAAAAATCATGTTTTTATTTTGGAGACATTTTGAGAGTTGGAAGTTGTTTTGTTTATGATACTTCCAAAAGTGTAAATGATAAAGATGATGCAATATTTCCTTTGGAGTTATGGATGAATCATTTAAGTCAATTTCAAGTTTGTAATGTCCTCCAATCTTCCATACAAAAGGATTAAAAAAATGTTGGAAGTCTATGTTGAAACATGGCTCTTTGGATATAATATTTTTCTTGCAAGATTTCTTCATTTTATTGAGTTGATTTTCATAATTGAAGGGTTGTCAAACTATAGCTGAGATGGATTACTTCATTGGGATATCATGCATTATTCTAGAATGGCTCCTTCTTCTCACAACCAATTAATGGTCATGTATGAGTTTCTTCCAGCTCTCTTTCCTTTTGGTGAGGTCTCCTCACCTGTGTTTGTAAATAAGTTTACTTTTTGAGTTTTGATGTGGCTATTTTAGCCTTTCTCTTTGTGTTGTTTTTCATTGTTCAATTTTGGTTTTGGTCGTACTCCACTCTACCCTCCTGGCAAGTAGCTATTTTTTGACCTCATTTTTCCTAGCCTTTGTAGCCCAATGGATAAGGCACTTGTTTTTACCAGAGATGTTGGATTCTCTATGCACTTTGTAGTACATATTCCCTAGTAAAATCCAGTTGTAGGCATCCTTCATGTAAACCATTTTAAAACTTTTAAAGTCAACCTCATGAAGAGTTTCTCCAAATGTTTATGGTTTTCCCTAACCATATTTCTATGAAGTTTTAATGTTCTCAGGTATTAGATGTAGAGGTTCCATGGATTTGGGTTTTGACTGTTAGAAAATTTAGTTTCATTGTAAACACATGTTTTGTGAAGATCTATTGTCTATGAAGATTAAATAAAGGCTGAAAACATAATAGATGAAATTCCAAAATATGAGATCTAAAATTGGAAGGAAAGCATCTGAAGAGATGAATAGAAGAAAAAATCTATTTCAAGAAAAGAGTGAAATGTTTATTAAAATGGAGATAGATAAGATAAGCTAAGATAAATTTATTAATGTCCAACAAGAGACCAACAAGGGTATAAGGGACTAGAAAAGAAAATGTTTCATTTTTTGGCAAAGGGAAAAGTGTAGCGAAAAACTCATTTTTCGCTACACCTTTTGCAGTCAAATTTTAGTTTTCTACATGAGGAGAGAAAAGGAAAATCTCAATCCATAATGAAGATATATGAGGTCTACTATAAATATTACTCTAGAAAAGTAATTTATGAATCAATCTACATCAAAATTGTGCCCACTACATGGAAGTGAAAAATTGAAGATTGGGTGCACTTTTTGTACTACAAAAAGGAATTTCCACCAAACATCAAATCTGCAATAGAGAGATGGAAAAGAGCTCTTAATTGATTAAATAAAGAATGATAATCTCATAATGATTTATCACTTGAAGATTTGGACATCAACATGACATTAAATATGAAGTGGAAAATTCTTTTTTGTAACACCTTTCGCAGTCAGGTTGGAGTTTTTCACAAAAGGGAGAAGAAAAAAGTAAAATTTTTGTCATAAATGAATTGGAGTGTTCTATAACTAGTGACCTAATAGAAAAGAAGAAGTATTAATTAAAAATTGTAGCTGTTACTAGAATGTGCAAATTTCACCTACAATAAAGAAGTGGAAAATTGAGAACTTGATACACTTTTTGAGCTCCATTCAAGATTTTCTGCCATAGGCATTCAAGAGACTCACTCCCAAAATTCAGTAGAGAATAAACATGGTAATAATGGAAGATAAAATATTGGAAAATAGAAGACATTTGGGTTATAGAGCATGTGAAAGAAGAGTGGCTAGAAACTTTGTTTTATCAATTTTGATTTTGTAACAGTCATATAGACAAGCATTTAGTAGCTCATATCTTTTGACTCAATGATTATTTTTCTAATCACTTCAATTAGAGTGTAGAAAATTAGGTTTGAACAAACATATCCAAAAATGAGCTTGATCCAACAATAAAAGAAAAAGATATTCCTCCCAAAACATGATCCATTTTTACTGGCAGCAATATTTATTTTTCTATCTACCCAACAAGGGAAAGATTTTGATCTTGATTTAACATATTTAAATGTCAATTGTTGAAATATAATTTAAATATGTTAAGATATATCATTATTAACTTTAAAATTAATAATCATATCAGGTTTCAAAAGGAAAAATATGAGAAATAAAAGAGACAAGATTCAGTTATAGAATTGAAAAGTCACCAGAAAAAACCAAACGGTTGCTGGAGAATGTATTTATTATAAAACCTTTTTGTTAGAGAGGGGTTTTTTTTCTTTACAAATAGCCAGAGAGCTAGAGTAGAGAGGATGTACCATTTTATTTTGGCATTTCACTTTATCTATTGGATTTTTCTATTTTGATCTTTCTAATAGATTTGGCATAAGTTGTAGGCAAATAAAATTAGAGCATTGTATTTGTGTGTTGAAAACAAAGAAGGGTTTCATTTTTTAATCTTAGTTTTTGAGTGTTATCCTTCTAATTATAATCAATTAGAAAATTTATGTATTCAATTTTTGAGCACTTTCTTATATCTTGAGTCAAAATTTGAATCTGTTGGGAATTGGACAATTTGCATTGATTCCTATCATAGAAATTAGATCAAATTTCTCTTCTTTCTGCATTGCATTTGCATAAGTAGTATTCATATTGGATCACCAATGCTAGGGAGTCATAGGTATTGTGAATTCTTGGAGTTTGTTAGGTTGAAAATTTTATTTCACTACCTATGTTAGTTCTGTCTAGGGCTGGCTTGGTTTTCCTCTTCCATTCTTGGGTTAATAACTTACCTAGTTAGTTTAGGAATTAAACAAGTTCATTGCATTTCATTCACAAGGGAGTTGTACCTTTTAATTTAGAGGAAATTTATCAACTCAATGATAGATTATCCAATTGTTGGTAGATGATCATTTCTTTTAGATTTGGGCATTTGGGAGTTTATTGAAAAAGAACAATCTATTAACCAACAAAATGAACAAGACATGGAAGAGAAAGGAAGATTGCAAGGCATCAAGTGTAGAAGGGATCACTTCACCGAATGGGTTAGGTGATCACACCTCCTCCAATTAAGAAATCTAGAGGTGAGTGGAACTAATATCTAAAAGGATAGACTTTACATCAGTTCCAAGGATTTAGTTCTAAAAAGATTACATATGTCTGAAGAAAGATGCAAAGTGTTGATTAAGAATCAAGAAGAAATCCTTAAGTTTTGTTAGTTTTCATATTACTGCTAAGCATGAAAAGTTTCACTATGGTTGCCAAGTGAAATGATTATTTGATGTCAAGCTATCAAATTAGTATTGACCAAGCTCATAGTGGTTTCCAAGTGGAAAGGAAACTTCATGGAAGTCAAGTGAGTTGAAATCTTTATTGAAGCCTAGCTTATAGTTGTGTGAGCACTAAGAATTAATTGTAAGGTTTTGAGGTCTATACGATCAATTTCTACTCATTTGAAATCATTAAAATTTGAAGGAGAGAATTAAGAGCTAAAGATGAACCAAAGAAATTTTCCTAAGCATTTGGAAACAAATTCAACAGATGCTCGACACCATCACTACAGATTCACAAAGGTATTTATTGTGTGCCAAGCTACATGGTTTGAATTTTCACAAAACCTAGTTTTATGAAATGTTGTCTAGTTCTTTAGGAGCCAAGGTTGTAGAGGGAAAGGAATTTTTGAATGTTCATTTAATAAGAAATGAGATTAAACAACCTAATTTTAGAGCTATTCTAGACATAGCTTATAAACAAGATCCATTTGGTGAATTGTCAATGATACCACCACAAGTCTTAATGATTCAAGATGTTAGATGTTGCTATACATGTAAGGTTGGAAGCATAGTACATGGAAGTCAAGGAGACATATGGGAAATTGTGTGAACATTGAGCATTGAAGGAGGAATTCAAAATTATTGAGAAGAAAGGGTTAACCAGTGCCTTAGATTTCCACAACATCTTCAAGACAGGATGGATAAAGATAGTTTTGAGTAGGATACATGACAATAATGTATGGTTAGAGAATAAACTAGTGAAAATTACCAAGAAAATTGTGCATAGAATTATATGTATCCAATCCTATATTGGCCCAAAACATTGATAAATGAAGCAAAAGAAGTGTTTGAAAGGAATACAAGGGCTATATAGAATAAAAAAGGGATGACAATAGATTCAAGATAGTGAAGAAATATCATACTTATGATCTTGCCGAGTTGCAACTACAATAACTAACTGACAATTTGAGAGCCATAAGGAAGACCAAAAGTGCACAATGCAAAGTTGGATCTATTCTTGTATGTATATTCCTTTATGTATAGAATAAATTTCCTACTTTTGGTCAAGTTGCATGGAAGGTAAAGAGACCTATTGCAGTGCAAATAGGTGAATTCATTGAGCAACTAGGTGATAATTTTGAGTTAGACATGAAAAGATACTTTGAAGACTTCAAGTAAACAATGAAGAAAAGACTGAGGATACTAGTTTCACTAGTGGAGAAAATTTTTGATGATTTTTGCTTCCTAGTTGACATTGACTATAATATGTCCAGGAAACAATTCCTAGAGTTAGATGGTTAAGACCATTGTGATATGAAATCAACATTGATGAAGCCTCTATAGCAATAACAACATTACTTGTAGAAGAAGTAGACAAGGAGGCTACAACTTTTGGGAAATATGATGTGGCTAAGTCAAAAATCACAATGGACTTAAAGACTACTTCAGTCATTAGGAAGAAGAAAAAGATGGTAAAGAAACTAAAAGAGAAATTCGATGAAGGGGCAGAAGAAGAAGAATATGATGATGATGATGATGAAGAGAATGCACCTATCCAAGAACCACTTTCCATCACCCAAGGTCAAGGAGAGGACCAACAAGAAGAGGAAGTAGAAATTGTAGAAGGTGTTGAGGGAGAAGAAGCCAATGAAGCACCTATAGCTAATGAATAGAATAAAAGAAAAGCTAAAGCACCAGTAGTAAGAAAACCAAAGAAGGTTGAAAAACCTAATCAGCCTCTAGTACCTACAACAAGGGCTAACACAAGGGCCACTACACAAAAGGCTAAGAAAGTAGGCAAGCCAAAGGAGAAGAGAGCTAGTCAAGCTAGCAAGGGTGAATAATCTCAAAAGAGATCAAGTAGAAAATGTGTTACTCTAGTTGAATCTAATGAAGAGAAGACTTAATTTGATGACAACAACTAGCTTCAAATGGTAAGTCATAGTTCTTCTTTAGATTCAAATAATCTATGTGAGAATATTAGAAATAATATTGATTTATCTAGATTCTCTCACATTGAGTTTAACAATCTTGGGAAGATTGAAAAGAATCAAGTTGAAGAGGCAATATATGCCATAATGACAATATTTTAAAAGGCTCCTCTTGAACTTGCCAACTCCATAACCAAAATTTTGTATGAGAGAGTTAAGCCAAAGTCGCACTATTGTCTAGATACTGAAAAAAAAAAAGAGAAACATCATTTGCTTAGGTAGTGTCAGAACTAAGGGTAAAATGGAAAAATCCATTAAGAAACATACTAGAAAATTTACACCAAAATATAGGGCATTTAGTATATTATAGAATAACATTAAGGAAGTTGTACGAAAGACTACTTTGATGTGAAAATCACTATATAGTTTGACAACACCATAGAAAAAATTGTAGGCACCTATTGAGGTAGGTGAAGAAAAAGAAGGAGAAAAAGAAGAAGACACTAAAGAAGATATAGCTAAGGGAGGCATGGACATGAACATAGACACATAGGAACTAGGTAGAGATGAGTAGCCAATAGAATAGAGTGTACCATATAGACTAGTGTTGAGTGCCAATCCTCCACATGAGGTGAATATAGAAGATGATACTATAAAGATAAAGGATGTTTATGATACTATCATTTAGAACATCAATCCCTTCACAAAGGATGACTTGAAGAAGATATTGGTGGAATCCACCACCCAGGCTAAACTTTTTGAGAATCTTATACTGGTGAGTGTTGATGAGATTAAGAAGGAAGATAAGGTATCTATAGGGGAGGAAGTACAAAAAAAATTACATCTTCAACCCCTTCTCAATTCATAATGATACAACCAACAATACCCCTTGTGGCACAAAGTACTTCAATCTCAGTCACTATAGAGAAAAGTGAACATGACAAGGGTGAGACAGTTGGAGAGTAGAAAGATGAGACAAAGAAGATTGAAGCAACACAAATTCAAATAGGTCAAGTAGATAATCTTACACCTACAACACAAAATAAAGGTGATTTTGGTAATATAGAGAAATAGAAGGACACAACTGAAGAGTCAAGTTTGACAACATAGCCTAAAGAGAAATTAGCAATACAAGCATTGGTAATATTACTATAATCTACCACTCCTCCTAGTCAAGCTCTTCAGAGGTCAAGCATAGAAGCTACACCATTACAATCCTCAAGACTAATTCCAAGCACATCCAAGGAAGCTAAAGTTACATCATTTGTTGATGTAAATTTGGATGAAGTAATTGAGTTGCCCAAGTTTGATTTTGCAACTATTACTATTGAGTAGATGGTCATACTCCAAGAAGCTCTAGCCAAGAAGAAGAATCAAGAATTGCTCATACAGGAGCATAGGTAGAAGCAAGCTTTGATTGATATCAAAGACATTTTTGATGCATTCAGTCTATCAGCTCTAGAGGAAAACAAGCCAATAATATAATAGTTAACCAGCTTAGTGAAGAAGCTAAATGACACAAACCTAGATTCTAATGTCAAACTACTTGAATGATCTGAGAGAAAGTTCCAACATAAGGTTGATGGAAATATATCAAGTGTTATTACACTAACACAAGTTGAATTAGCAACCAAAGTAGAGAATGTGAAGAAGATACTAGAGAATATTTTCTCTTTGTATACCAATTTGAATACTACACTCTTCATAAGGAAAGTTAGGAGTCATATCCTAAACTTGGAGAGCATTATGCAAACATACAACATAGCTCTACCAAAGTCTCTAGCTCAAAGTGAAAAATACTTCAGCACCCTCCTACATTCCCAAATTTAGTTAGCAATAGTACATGTAGATGAAGCCAACATTAGGGCTAAATTGATATGCATCTAGTCTACATTGACTCCACACATGGAGATATTGCACAAGAAACTATCCTACACTAAAAATCTCATGAAGAAAGACTCTCATCTTTCTACACATGAAGGCTTAGTACACCTTGTTGTTGAGATGGCCATCCAAATCAAGTCATTGGAGGTAGCTTGTAATAATGGGGATGCAACTCTAAAGATTATACTAGAGATTTACAAACCATTTTTGGATAAACACACTATTAGTATATAATCCATTAACATAAGTGTCAAAAAGGGGGAGTAAGAGAAAAGGGGAAGTAATAATGAGAAAGAGTGGGGGAGATAGAAATAGAGATAAACAAATAGACAGTCTATTCAGTAGGAGAAAGATTTTAGTTCAAATACAGAGTATAGCATAGAACAATCAACTCAAAGGGAATTATGAAATTTTGAGGTATGAGTGATAAGTCATGTGTTGCAAAAAAAAAAATGATATTTTTAATTTTTTTTATAGAAGTCAAATAAGATACTAGATATCTAAGTTATGCTCATAAGGATAAGATCATTAATGCATGAGCAAGTGTTTTTGACACTCACTCCAAAAGGGGAGATTATTGATCTCATATTGTTTTTGACAAATGAGTTTCTATACACTTAAGTCATTTACTTAGTTCATGTTGAAAAAGTTATATATGTCAAGCATAACATATAAGATAGTGAATATTGAGTAAACAGTGAGTGTTGAGCCACTCAAGTGCCAAGTCACTCAGATGCTAAGAAAATAGTATGTATTGAGTGATTCAAGTGTCGAGCAAGTAGTGCATACTAAGTCATTCAGATGCCAAGTGAGAACATTGAAGTTATAGTTAGTGCTAAGAACCAAGGACTTCAGATGTTAAGTAATATAGTTTTGACATAGTTATTTGTATTGTCACAAACTACTATGTAAACCATTTTTGAGCTGACTTAAGTATTATTTTATGATCTTTAATGAAAATGACAAATCTTAATTGTGAATTCATATGCATTAAATGCATTTAATTAGAAAATGGGAAGGTTTAAGCAGAAATATAGGTGAATCACTAATGTTGATTCATACCTAGTCCTAAATCACCTAGATCTTCTTAAGGAAGAGAAACCCTAAACTCTCAAAGGAGTGCTAAGGAGAATTGAAGAGAATTTGCATGCACAAATAGAACATTCATGGTGATTAAGGTATTATGAATTAAGTTACATTGCAAAATTAGTTAAAGGAGAAAAGAGGAAAGGAATGAAAGGGTAGTAGAGGTTCATCTAATCAAAAATGATCAAGTACACATCAATATAGAGGTGATCTAACATCAAGCAGTAGAGTGTTAACTAAAGGATCATTGCTAAGGCATTTTAACAGGTGAATCAGTTAAATCTCTTAACAAAGTAGTCTTAACAAGCTATTGTAAATCCTTTAACAAAGTGCTTACTTCATTATAAGTTAAAGTCCTCTTACTGAGCACACTTTTAGCAAGGTATTTAAATCCTTTAACTGGGTAAGATCTAACAATATTGTAAGCCTTTAATAGGTAAGACCTTTCATAGGGTAGATCATGTTTCATGGTCAAACATTGTAACCTTCATTAGATACACTTTATTACTACAATAGTGAAGATTTGTGGGTGTCATCCCCACCCTAGTTTTACCTTCTCCTTGGAGGGTTTTTGGGTAACCAAATATCTTGTGTCATACATGTGTTGAATATTTACTTTCATGCTATGGATGTATATGCTTAATTTGGTATTTTAGTTTATATGCATAGACAATGAGATGGATGTGTGGTGAATAGTTTTAGAGGTTAAAAGTTTTAAGTGCTGATTCACCACCCCCCTTTCCCCCCCCTCTCAAAGTTTACTTCCCTATTTTTTTCCCAACAACTATGACAATTGTCACTGAGAACCTAATAAAAAAGTGAAGAATGCATGTGTTGACCAAGCAATTTCAATGTTAACCAAGTTTAGTACTGACTAAATGAGATGTAATATTCTTTGAGCATGAAAAGCTTGAATTTTTTTAGAAAATATTTAATCTAAGGCTAACATTTGATAAAAATTAAGAATGTTCAAGAAGTTTCAAGGAAAAGGATGAAGTAATTTTTGAGATCAATGACAAGAAAAATTCAAATAAGAACTAATGGAGAAAATTTATCAGTTTGAAATAAAACACAAAGTTCAAGGTGGAAGTCTATTTCATAAGTTTTTATATTCAATAAATATGAACCTAATGAAGAATCTAACAATTGTGATTAAGTGAAAAAAATCTGGAAGATTTTAGAGGGAAAAAAAAGTTTTCTATTTAAGGGATAAAATGTAGATTTTATTGTTGTAGATGTTGCTAATTCAAGTTGATCAAGTTGATGAAAGAATGATGTGAATCAAGCATAAGAGTATTGTGAAGATCAAGAAAAGGAAGTGCTAATTCAAAGTATGAAGTGGGTGAATCAACTAGAAGGAGATCAGAAGCCAGAGATTGAGTGAAGTATAGATCTAATCAAGAAAGGTGTAGTGTTAAAACCTAATAGATCATTTCATTGTTACTTTCTTACCATTGTAACAGAATAATATCTCAACCAAGTGGACCTAACAATGTTTTGAAATTCTATATGGTAGCATTATTTTAAATGTTTTATAAGTCCTTTAGAGTTGGCTACATTTTAGAAATGTCAAGGAATGATAAGGTCTAGATGATCTTTGGTGTAAATCCTCTAACAAGGTCACATTAACAATGTGTATGTAACCTTTAATAATGTTGGCTCCTAATAGAGCTCTCTTTAGAAGAGTGAAAATATTTGGATTGTTGGTTCTCAAGTAGTTTTTCCCTTTATAGGGTTTCCAAATTAAATACTTGTGCCAACATGTATGAATGCTTATTGTGTTGGATGTTTATTAATGTTAATTATTTAATGCTACAACTTGGTAAAAGTTGGATGATTACTCTGATATGTGATATAGTAAGGAATATTAAGTTGATATTTTGATGCACGGTTTATATCAATTTGAATTATGATGTTAGATCTAGTTATCTAGACAATGATCTAAAATCTTAAGAAGTTTATGTTGCTAAAAAGTGTTTTTAAGGTTGTAGGATAACTAGTGATAATTGATTCAACCCCCCCTCCCTTAGTTACCTAAAAATTGGTATTAGAGTTGAGTTCTTGAAGGAACAAGTTTGAAGGGACTTAAGCTAAAGATCCTAAGATGTATAAGAGATAGGTGTCAAAGCTAAACAATGAGAATTCCTCTTCATGGAAAATCATGATGAGGCTTTATCTATCTAGGATTGGAGACAATGTACAATATTAGCTAGAAAACTAGTACACCCCTCCTAATCCTCCTATAACAATTGATAAGATGAACCAAAAGAAACAACATAATAGTTATATGCTTGGGATTGTTTCTGCACTAAATGATGTTGAGTTTTATGATGTCAAAAATTGTGCTACTACTAAATAAATTTGGAACAAGATAATACTTGTACATGGTGGAGATCATAATGTATTAAGAGTGAAAGAAGAAAGTCTAAAAGGAAAAAATGATGAGATGAGGGTGAAAGAAGGAGAAAATATTGTTTAGTATGTGAACCAAATGAAAGAAGTTGCCAGTGCTATCAAAGTTGTTGGAGGAATCATCAGTAATATGGAAGTTATAAGTAAAGTTATCATAACACTATTGCCCATTTATACTATATGAGTATATGATATTCAAGACTTTAGAGCTATTCCTAGTAATGATCTTACTCTTGATGGTTTAGTTTGTCATTCAACTACATTTGAATTAACTTTGATAATAGTGTGCCTAATATTGAGAATGAATTCAACTCATCACTAAAAATTGGAAGTTAAAAGATAGAAAAGAGTAGTAAAGGTGAAAGTGATTCAAATATAGAGGAAAATATAGATAAGATTGAAGCGTTGCTTGCAAGAGGCTACCAAGAGGTAAAGGAAAGTTCAACGGTAAACTTCCTCTGATATGTTATAAATTTAATGGAGCTATTCATATTGTTTCTAAATGTCCTAACAAGAATAGGAGTGACAAAAATGAAAAAAATGAGCACAAATATAAAAATAATAATGACTACTAGGAAAAAAGGAAGACGTCATGCTACATTTTTTATGAAGAGCACACTAAGTCAAACACTGATGATGACAAGGAAGGAGTAGAAGTAATATATGTTGTTGTTAAAGAAAATCCATAAGAGGAAAGGTGTGAAGAAGAAAAGGCCCCTATTTATCATGTTAGTAAAAGTGATACATGGATTACTGATAGCAGATGTTCACTGCATCAAATGACTAGTGATATTAGTAAGTTTGGTAAACTAGAGGCATATGAAGGTGGAACTATTAAACTTGGAAATGTTATTCCATATCCTATAAAAGGTAGAGGTTAATTGATGCTAAATGATAAAATCATATGTGAGGATTCATATTGGGTTTAAGAACTAAAGTATAATACGTTGAGTGTTCCACATTCGAGTAATATAGGTCATAACCTAGAATTTAATAACAAAAAAATAAAGATCGATGATGATAATATAAATCTCATTGGTACTAGAGAGAAAAAAAGAGCTAATCTATTTACGTAGATCCTACTATTAGTATATGTTTTCTTTTTAAAGTTGAAGATGTATGGTTGTGGCATAAAAGACCATGGCATGCCAACTTTGAGAATATGGACAAATCAAGTAGAAAGAAGAAAATGAGAGGCTTGTTGAATCTGCATAAACCTAAGAATGTTATGTGCAGACAATGTCAACTTGATAAGATGACTAGTTTTTCAAGTAAGATGTATTCAAGTAATGACATTATGGAGTTAGTTCATGCTAATTTGTGTAGTCCAATGAGAGTTGAGAGCTACTATGGAGATAGGTATTTCATATTTTTTATTGATGTTTATTCTAGAATGATGATAATTATGTATTTGAAGATGAAATTTGATGTTTTTCAAGTGTTCAAGTGATATAAAGCTATATTTGAAAAATAAACTAGCAAAAAATTGAAATGTCTTAGATTTTATAGAGGTGGCAAGTTTATGTCTAATGAATTCACTAGCTTTTGTGGTGAGAATGGAATTAAGAGACAACTATCTGCACCAAGGACACTGCATCAAAATAGGATTGAAAAAAGAAGAAACATATCTATTGTTGGTTGTGCTAAAATAATGCTAATTGAAAAGGGAGTTGCACAAATGTTGTGGAGAGAATAAGAATTGTTTTATATGATATCAACTAAGTTTGGTTGAAGAAAGGAACAAGCAAGACACCATATAAAGTTTGGTATAGTTATACACTGAATGCAAGTTATTTAAAAATATTTGGAAGTAGGTTTTATATCCATAAAGATGCAAGAAATGGGAAGTTTGATTCAAAAGGTGATGAAGGTATATGCTTATGTTACTCTACTAATAACAAGGCTTACAAGTGTTTGAATACAACAACTAACACTATGATTCAAAGTGAAAATGTTAGAATTAATGAGTTTACAAATAAGAATGATGAGGAGAGAAAAAAGTAACCTATTGATTACAAAAATCTTTTATATGTATATGAATATTAACTTGGTATAGTACCTAAGCAATACTAGAAAGACATCAAGCAATAGCCTGCATTACCCAAGCCACAAATTAAACAACCCAAGCATAATGTTGAGCCCCAACCAAGAAACATTAATGTTGAGATCATATAATTGAACATTTCCTAGAAAAATCTATGAGAAGGAACCATTCACCAAAGAAAATCATTGAAGATAAGAGTGTTGAAGTCATAACAAGAAGTAAGTTGAAGGATAATATATGTTTGATTATTGAATTTGAGCCAAGAACTATAAAATCTACACTTGATAATGAAAATTGTTGGCATATGTAACTTATAAGAAATTCAAAGTCTATCAAATGGATGTTAAGTCCACATTTAAGAATAGAATACTAGAAGAAGAGGTATACATTATACAACATGAAATATTTGTAGATCCAAATGAGAAGCACTTGGTATGCAAGTTGAGAAAAGAACTATATTGATTCAAGCACACATTGAGAGCATGGTATGAAATGTTGTGTTCATATTTGATCAAGATTGGGTTTGTTAGAACAAGTGAGAATAGTAACTTATACTTGAAAAGTGAAGCCTAGAACAAGGTATTGATTGTTGAGATATTTGTAGATGATATAATATTTAGTGGTAATGAGCTATGAAAATCATTTGTTGATTAGATGAGCAAGGATCTTCACATGTCTATGTTTGGTGAGATTAAATATTTTACTTGTTTGCAAGTTCATCAAACATAAGGTGGTATATATATGTGAATCATTCTAACTACATTAAAGAGATATTGAAGACATTTTGTTTGGATGAGTCAAGGATAGTCGACATGCCTATGGTCAGGAGATGCAAATTATCTTAGGGAGAACTATTGTTGAAGTCAATGAGACACAATATAAATCAATGATTGGCAAGTTCCAATATGTTGTACACATTACACTTGATATTGTATGTGTGATTGGTATTGTTGCAAGGTTTTCCTCTGATCTTAAGGAAACACAAATGACTATAGTTAGAAAGATATTTAGATACCTAAAAGGAATAGAAGTATGTGGATTATGGTACATGCAAGAAGGTGATTTTGAACTTAGAGTTTAAACTAACGTTGACTAGGCAAAAAATGTTGATGATAGAAAAAGCATTAGTAGTAGACCTTTCTTTTTTGAAGATAGACTAAATACATGGTTGATCAAAAAATGGAGATGTATATCACAGTGTACAACTAAATCTAAGTATGTTGATGTTGCTATTAATTGTCCAAACATAGTTTGGATTAAGCAACTTAAGAAAAGAATGCAAGAAGAAGTTTCTAAGCTTGTTACTATCTACTGTGATAGCACAAGTCCAATAAACATATCCAAGAATATTATGATGCATGAAAAAACAAAACATGTACCTATCAAGTGTCATTACTTAAGGGATAAAGTACAATACAAGTGAGTAAGGTTAGAGTATGTGAAGTCTAAGGAGAAAATTGCAGATATATTGACAAAACCACTACCTAAGGATGTTTATGAGTACATAAGAGCTAATTTATGGGTCCTTCCCTTATCAACGATTAAGTAAGAAAGGATTAATGTTGCATCAATTCATGGAAGATTAGATATATCTTTCTAGAGTTGATGCAAGAGTTAACTCTTTAGGGATTGTTTTTTATTAAGGAAAACAGGCTTTAAAATGGCTCTGAAACCCAAACATAAAAAATTAGTTTACAATAAAGCAAAAAAGGCTACAAACTAAGCCCAAAGGCAAAAAGAAAGAACATCTCCCTAAAAAAATATACAAATAGAAATAATGCTAGGGAGAGATGCCAAAAAACTAGGGCAGCCCAAAAAAGGCTAGGGTGCTTAGATGATGTCTCTCAGCATTTCAGCTACATTGATCTCCAGCTTTGATAGCCTTCCTATTTCCTCCTTCATCTCAAAAAGCTCCTAATATAGGGCTAGGGTATCATTTTTCCTATTTCTATATCTAGTTCACTTCCTTGCACCTTCATCCAAAGTCCTATCCTTTAAGTTGTGGGTGTCAGGGTCCTGCTCCTTGCTGATGCTCTGATCATCTACATAGTGGATGAACTTTTTGATGTTCTCATTGTCCTTAAGGATGCTAGAGACCTACTCAAATATAACTTGCATTGTCTTTTCCATCACTGATGCAGGAGCATTCTAGGTTGCACTGCTATCCTAATTGTTTTCAGTTTTTATTTTGTTGTTGAAACTAGGTTCTGGTAAAACTATGTTTTCTAGTTTCTAGGTGCATATTGCAGAATGTGTAACTAATTTTTTGAAATTAATGAAGATCTAAACACTTGAGGGATTGAAGAGGGCCTAGATTAATATCTATTTTCTAGAGTTAAATTCTTAACTCCTTATAGTTTGAGAGATATGGAAATTTTCCCGAAACATCAATTTCTAGTAGTTTTGTGTGATAGTTTCCTATGCCTGACTTTCAAAATGGATGCATAATTTTCCTTAATGAATCAAAACTTGTACACTCAAGAGGTTTTAAAGGACCTAGATATCTACGATTCATTTGAAGAACAAATTATAACTTAATTAGAACATGGAGATGTCACAATTTTGTTCAAACATCAATTTTAGGATAGTTAATTGCTGAGCAGGCCGACTTGTGTATTTAATTTTGGTTTATTTTCATTTAATATTTGTTGAGAGCTATCTTGTGGCTTCTTCATGTTCTAGAATGATCTATAAGCCATTTTGGCTAGTATAAATAGAGTGTTTAGGCTTAGAGATAAGGATTTTTTAGGCAGTTTTGAAGAGGCTTGCAGAGCAGAATTGGAAAGTGTGAATTTGCTACTGATCTTTGTGTATGAATATAATTTGTATCTGGTTGTAACCCAAAAGGCCTTACAGCTGAGCATGTATGTTGAATATTTGAAGAATAAATGAAATCATTTTACTTTTCTTCCTCCTTTTTTTTTTTTGTTCTTTGTGTTTGCTTTCGTTGTGTTAACTCTTGCAAGGTGATTCAGAGAACTGGGTGTGCTATTAGCCCTAGTTTTCCTTATCCTTCCTTGCATCAATCACCTGAGTTCTATTGTTAAATTCCTCCAACCCTTCTATCCATGCTTTTTTTATCCTTATTGACCTTGTTCTTTAAGCTATAGGTCTCCCTTTCCAAACTGCTCATTCTATGTTTGAGGTCAAGGATTTCGTGGAAAAGCCACTTAGTGGTTCAAAAGCTATCCACCATGTTGTTCTACATATTGTTAAGGGCATCCATGTATAGGTTCTCCTTAGTGATGTTGCTAAGGATAACTAGAGTAGGATCTATCAACTCCTCCAACTATATTATACCCTCTTCATTTTTCTTGACTTGAGTTCCGATTAGCTCTAGTTGAATGCCCATATTGGCCAAAGTAGAGTCAAAGTTCCTTCACACCACCTTACTATCCTTCCTTGTGACAAAGCATCTATAGGTATTAGTGACAAAGTTCTCATAGCCTTTTTTGGGTCCCTCCCTATCAATGGGGTCCACTTCCACCTTCTCATTCTCCTCCCTCTATTTTTCCTTGTTGCCATCCAAGGTTTTCCTTTTTTGATTCCCTAACACCATGGCCTCCTTATCTTTGCTTGCTGGCACTTTGATAGTGATGATCCTCTTACTCTTCTTTCATTCCTTACCTTACCCTTCCTTGATTCTCTCCTCTTCCCCAACACTTTCTTCACTCATGTCCATTCCTTTAGCCCATTCATTATAACTCCTATCCGAAGAAGTGGCAATGTTTTGTGTGGGCTCAGGGTGCACAATTTTCTCCTTGTTGTTAGTTTTGAGGGCTTTATTCCCTAAGCCATGCTTTGGGGACTCAAATTCCTCCAAATCCATGTGTATCTCAAGGCTTTCCTCTGTATCTGATGGCAAATTAGTTTCCTTAGACTCATTAGAATCCCCTTTTTTTTCCCTCTTTCCTATCTTTTATTTGTTTACTAATAGTCCTAGCTTTGAAGTATTCATAGATTAACAACAACAACCCCTCATGAAGATTTAGATTTCTATTTTTATTTTCTTTATACTCATTAATACTATTATTCATGGATGAGTAAAGGTAGAAGAGGATACATATTTTCACCCCATACCTAAAATGGTTGAGGAGCACAAAGTGGTAAATGCATATGTGATCAAACTTGGTATCCAAAGTAATATATTTGATGATGGCACATAGCACAAATATCCACAGAGGCTTGATGGAGCTTGGGAGATAATAGATACCTTTCTTCACCAATGCATCTTTCTCCTCCTAGTTCTTAGTAAACTCCACCTTTGCTTGCCTGGAAACTCTTCGGTCTCTATAAAATTTCTTCCCAATAATAGGGATGCCAGTTATCTGGGAGATAATTTCCTCTATAATAGAGAACTCCACCCCATTGATTTTAACTATGCCATTGTTCTAATTTCTAACCATGTTTTTGGTTATAGAGGGTTTCCATCCATGGAAGCATTCAATATAATTCATTATTTCTCGTCTCCTCAGGATGTTCCACACCTTGGATCTTCTTCTCCACTTCTAGGCTTCATCCTCTAGTTCCTCTTGTGTCTTTCCCCACCCATGGTGTTCTTCCCAATGTAGTCTCTATAGTCAATATCAAAACCCTTCAAAACCTACAAGCCTTTGGCTCTCCTCATTTTCTTACACCTTTTTACCTTGTGAATTTTCTTCCCACAATTGGTACTTGACATAGGTTGATGGATATTGTTGATATGGGAAGTATGAAAAATATCATACTTCCACCTCACAACTCTACATATTCCCCATAAATTATTGATTATCATAATAAATCCACACATTTTATTACTAATCATAGCCTACAATTTACTAACTTTCATTATGGCATTTAATTATACCCAATCTACCCTAGATACGATCCCTTTCGATGACCTCATTAAAATCTGATGGGATATCATGTCCATCTTTCCACTTAGCCACCTCATTATATTTGACTACCCAATTTGCCAACCTATCTACCACATTGTTGGCCTTGGAGTACTCATGTGTCGTATAGGTTTTTTCAAAAGTTTGCAGGTATTGGATGCATTCATCAATAATATTTGTAGTAGTTCAAGTAGGCTTGTTCCTCCCATTGAGGCAATCAATAATGTTTTTAGAGTCTCCTTCTAGCCAAATGAATTTCACTCCAATTTCTTTTGCTAGCTTGATTTTCTAGTGTGCCACAATGGCCTCCCATAATGATTAGTTTGAATCCTAAAGTGGTAAAAGTAATTATAATAAAGTTGATGAAATAAGTACGTGCAAGGTACAAGGTATTACTATAATTTTTTAGAAGTTTTTCATTTGAACTTATAGTTACCTTTGGCATTGTTGTCAATGGGGGAGAGAAGCAATATGGAGAAGAATGAACCAATAAGAGAGATGAGTAAGAATGATGAAGATGATTTTGAATGAAGTGATTGAAAGATTGTCGTCAAAGGGGTGAGATAGAATTATTGAAGATGCTACTAAAAAGTGAAGTACACCCAAAGGGGGAGATATTTTCAAAGTGGGCACTAAGATAGAAATGTTGAACCTATTGCAAAGAACCTAAATGAATTTAGAGAGTTGAAGATGTTTTTCTAACATATACATTTAAAATTTTATGTAATATCATATCTTATATGTTTATGTTGTTGGAAATATTATTATAAGCTAAGTTATTGAGAGGGGAGGGGTGAATCAATAACCAATAAAACTTTATCCTTCATTAGCAATTAATCCTTCATGTATATTATGATCTAATTGCATGCATGAAAAACTGAAAACATTGAAGCATACATAACACTTTTAGCACACAATTTGGTAACCTAGAAACTTTCCAAATAGAAACTAAAATTGGGGTGGGGATGATACCCACAAGCTTTAGCAGTGCAATATAAAATATTCTTGTTAAGGATTACAATGATCACTTCTAATGATCTACCCTGTTTAGGAGCAATAAGGACTGCTAGGTCCACCATGCAAAAGGATTTATAGATATACAATGAAGCATGCACTTAGTAAAGATATTTTGTAATGCCCTGCCAAGGGATCCAAAGAATTTTACTAAGTTTGCCAAACAATTTTTTTTTTTAAACATGAAAGATAAAACCATTCATAACATTTTTGGAAGCAATAGAAACAATTCAAATGAAAATAAACATAACATATATACATAATAGGCTTCATTCTTTAAAGATCCCTTAACATTGTATCACATCTAAATTAACTATTCATCTAACATCTCATCCTTATGAAATAACAATGATACATCCAATGTACTTAAGCAATATACAAGTGTCCTTTTGTAATTATATTTTAGTTTAGCTCAATCATCCACTGTACATATCACAGGGTATGAAAAGCTTAAAATAATAAACATCCAAGTAAATAAAGTACATCATCATCATCTAATATTAATTCATGATACAATAACATAAATGAAACCACATATCATACATGATACATCATCACAAAAGATATAAACATCCATCACAAAAGATAACCATATATCACAAACATAAATAACTAAGTGCACGGTTCCTCCCAACCGTAAATAGCATCATTAGACCATCGTGGATCCTAGCCATCCCTCCATGCATATTATTCCAAAGCACCGAAGAGATCATCGGTATTAACATAGTAGGAATGTCACTCCTAAAACATCCTACTAACATGCAAAGTAAAGCATAATAAATCATCAACTAACATATGCAAAGTAAAGCAAATCATCAATATAAGAAACATACCAGTAAATATATCCATCATAAGGTATATTATCTATCATAATGCTCCAAAAACATAATGAAGAATAAATACCAACCAAGGATACTCCAGCCATGGTGTCTCGGACGGATCTCAAATGATAAGAGTGAAAATACACTACTATTCGATCACGTGGAACCTAAGTGGTCCACTCCCACCGTGCTGAGGAGATAATCTCAAGTCCCAAATAGGATATCAATTCATGAAGCACAAATCTCTATAAGTCCAAGAATCTTAAAAGTATACTAACTCAAAGGTTCCATCACACAAAATCAACATCTAATTCCCAGAGGCACACAAAGACATGTAGGAAACCTACTCTGCAAGGGGGAAAGTGTCATCGCATTTATCACGTACAAGTTACCTTGGCAGTTAGCTAAACTCCACGGGTCCATACTAATCTCATGCAACCACTAGTATCCTCTCATACTGTCAAGGCATACTACGGAATGCATGGTCGCAACCATGCGTTCTCACTACTCCCATCCTAGCCTGTACAAGCGCTCAAGGCATGGGCGAGAACCAAAACAATTATCTTTTTAGGTTCATTTAATCCCCATTTAGTGTGTAAATATTATCACTTATTAACCAAACTTACAATGAGTTACCCTGGCAGCCACTTAGGACCCCGGCCCCCATTGCAAGCCACTTCTCGACACTGCAAGTAGATTACCTACCCTAAGCTCATGGAATCATTAATCTCAAAATCATAAAAGATAATCCATAATAAAATCATCAAATATGCATAAAAGCATCAAATATCCATAATAAGAATCATCAAATCTCCAAGATAAGAATCATCAAATCTCCATGAGCATCTGAAAAAGCATCCATAAAAAATCATGACCACAACAGTTCTCTATTGGCAACTGAAGGCATCACTGATAATCATAAGTATCAATTGGTTCTCAATAACCAAAATATATCTCAAGATAAATCACAATATCCATTGGTTCTCAACAAGCAACCAAGAATATCTCAAAATCATACTGATCGAAGACTCCAAAATGGTTGAGTCAAACATGTCACAACATGAAATCATCAAGAAATAAATCCACATTTTAGTCCCATCATGGAGAATAGAAATTAATCCAAGGATAACTGATCGATGACTCAAAAATGATTAGCTCAAGCATCTTAGATATATATACATCTCAGCTTCACACATGAAGGCTGAAGAACAAATACAAATATTTCATAGAGCATACGATCACATAACTATGGTTGGGCTTATAAAGATCAAGACCATATAAGATCAACATGCCATCACATCTCATAACCCCCGAGCCTCTGGTAACATCCTAGGACCGGTCAACACTAGTCAACCCAAAATTCAAAACAAGAAGCATATAGAATACACGATGCAAACACATGTTTTGGTTTACTAAATTCACATAGTTGAATAATGTGTAGGGGTTTCCTGTTTTCTGTTTGCAAGTATACTTTCAAGTGTATAAAGTTATCATCATTTAACCTACAAGTCAACCCAATTGTTCCCCGCTAGTATTATCCTTCCATTATTAAAAATTACATTCTAAGAACAACTTAAGGATAAATATTTACTCATTAAATCATTTGCTTTACTTGCTAAGATCCATAGTACTAATTGGATAACTCTTCCTTAATGTTACTTCTACATTTCAACATAATCAAAGGATCATTATTCATTCATAAAAGAACCAATTATCAATCTTTGAATAAGAAGATTATAACTTAATTAAAATGATCAATTTAATCCACCAATTAACTTAGGTGCACAATTCCATGATCCATTAACATTTTAATAGTTAAAACTCAATTAAGTATCTCTAACACTTAAGCCTCTTAATTATAATCATTATTAAATTGTCACTAATAACCGTTAAAATATCCAAGTCATTATTCAAGTCATTAAAATAAGACTCATCAACTTCAATGTAGATACTATACAACTTTACTAAAAGAATCGATATATCATATCGATTAAAAATTTTGTTACATAACTTAATTATTAATTAAATCTAATTAACTCTAATTAATTCAATTAATAATTACAAATCCAGTTGACTAATAACTAACAATAGTTTGTACGTAAAAAGTCATCTACAATCCAAATATTCATATTAATAGTTCAATAACTTGTTAATAACAAGTTATGTTGGAAATCTTATTAATAAATCTATAATGACCACCTTCGCCATTCTATCAATGAAAACTAACTTTTCTTTGAAAAACCTGTATTATTGATAATCATTTAGTTAAACCTCATTTGATTCAACTAATTATCAATCAACTATATTCCATTTCATTAACATTATGATTAGTAATAGTTTAATAACTAATAACAAGTTTAAATAAATCTTCGATAACAGATTCTTTATTATTTTTGCTAACAATGATGTCACTAGTAAATTAAATATAACTTCCTTAAGAATCGTTCCCCGGATAAGATTTACCAATAATCAATAGGTAATCATTTGTCCAAAATAATCTTTGATGATTCTAAGTATAATGATTACCAACTTTATTAATCACAATTTCATTCATGATAACATGAATTCATTTTCATTGTATTTTTCCCCCCTTAATTTGATCTCAACTAAATTCTTAATACTATACTTCAATTATTAACTAATCTCAATTAGATTGAACTTAATTGAATCAATTAATAATTATATAAACTTATATATACTATCTTTCATTAATAATTTGTTAAACTTAACAATTATTAATAAATAATAACTCACTAATAATTTCAATATTCAATTATAATGATTGATATTCGAACCAATCAATGAATAACAACTAAATCATTAGTATCTCTTTTCTTTTAATTTTTTCTCATCCATTTACTTAGATTGACTAGTAATTAATTACACTTCTTCTACTATTAACTAATCTTAATTAAATTTGATTTAATTAGATTAGATAATAAACCATATAAAACTAATGCATATTAATAAGATTCTAATAAGGGAAGATTGCAATAATATCTTAATTCATTCCATGCTTTGATATATTATTTTTGTGAAGTTAAGCATAAAGAACTCTTGGTTATGGGAAATGGAGAAATATCTGTCCTTGAATAAAATAGTCCCAGTACGACGGTCATATCTTCCTAATGAACCGTTGGATCGGGCTGAAAGTTAAGTATGTTGGAGAGGGCCAAGTTGCACCAATTCTAACTAGAGCGATTGAATAAATTCGATCCCGATAAAAAGTTATGAATGACTGAGTTCAGGTCTATCCAAGGGGCAGCGATAGGACAATCTATGATGAATTAAGAATTTCCTCTTAAAATGTAATTGTTCTCTAAATTTACCCATTCATCCATCTAATAGGTTTGTCCATACGCATCTAAAAATATAATTTGATAGAAAGATTACATCTAATCATACGAATTTTCAACTTAGATTTCTATTTTAATTTCAAATCTTGTCTATCTAATTTCACAATATAAATTTGAACCCAAACTCAATTAAGATCTAATTATTTCTCCTTAATTGGATCTAGGATTTTTCTATTGTTTTCTTCTCATCCAAATAAAATAACTAGATTCCAATTTCAAATACAAAGAGTATTCAGACACATAAAACAGATATGATGAAGACAGGAAGAGAAAGAGTGCAAAGGGAATATGAGAATATCACGAGTGCACCTGGACACTGATGCTAATTTTCCATGCCTCAAAAGTCCATAGAAAATCCCTTCCTTCTCCATCATTCACAATTTTTCAAGAATCCAAGCCGATTGAATCCTCTTAGTGATTAGAAGAGCTAGAAGGAGCATAGAAGCAAGTAGAAAATATATGAGCATATGAATCTTCTCCCATGCATGTAAGCTTTGAAGTTTCTATTTTTTTTTAGCTTGTAGCTCGAGGCTTCCATTAAGCTTGTAGCTTCCATTAAGCTTTTCATTTAAGCTTCTATGAATGCCTGAATATCAAGAGCTCTCAAGAAACCTTTGGAATGCTTCTTGAAACCGCTGAAAGGTGTCACCAACTAAGCATGGGTCTTTTCTAATTCTTTTTGATGAGTCATAGAATTGTAGACACCTTGTGCTTAATTGATGCACTAACCCCCATGTTGATGACACATGTTAATTCCCATGCAAGCTTATAACTCCAATTTACTTTTTAAATAATTTCTATTTAAATTTTATAACTTTCATTTTAATTTTTATAACTTTTATTATTATTATTTTATTTATTACTTTATTATTATTTTATAATTATTATTAATTTTAATTTTTAGTTTTCTTTTATTTAATTCCTTTTCCCCAATAATTCACATTTAATTAATTACAATCAAAATATCAAAGATCATGATATTTTATTAATTTTTTCAAATAAATAATTTATTAATTAAATCTATTTATTAAGACTTAATTAATGGAAAATTCACCATAGACCTCCAAGATAAAATATGAAAACCCATCATAGAACAAATCATACAAAATAAATCTAAAGGGTTAAAAATCATGAAATATGTCATCCAACACATTCGGTGGGTATTCAACTCAGATACTTGTCCTAATTTTTCAAATAGGACAAATGGCTCAAAAGGTTGGGATTTGGACTTGAGAATTTATCTCTCCTCTCTTATCATTGAGATAATGTGATAGGGTACGCTCATCCTGGCAATTCAGCGAAGTCGATACCCAGTACCTGCAACCTACATAAAAACCATGCATGTACAAACACAATATATACTAAACTAAAAAGACAATGGTAGGAAGTGGTGCATCGTGTAGATCCCGACTAGCAAGTGACTACGACTCCCTTCCTTAACCACATTAGACACGCCATACAAAAGCAAACATGCAAGGCAAACACACACACCATACACATGCAAGTATGGGGTAAGTATCCATAAGAAAGCACATATGATAATAAATCATCTTACTAGTCATCATTAATAATTGAAAGCAATATAATAATCATCATCAATAATTGCGAACACTAAAAATAATCATCATATATACATGAAATGTAAAGTCTAAATGATCTCATCATATATCAACTGAATCCATAGCACAATATCTGATAATCTCAAAAGAATGCTGCTAACCAACAACATAAAACTAGTTCTAAAAGAGTTCAGCAACGATAACAAAATGTGAACTAGGGGCAGGCACTACATATTTACACAAGACTGTTAGGTCTACCTTATTAAAGGATTTGACTTATCCACCTATCAAGATGAAATAGTAGCTGATCTCTAATCTACAACTTGGTTTGCTGAATGAGATTCCTTTGAGTGTAGAAATCATGTTACTAAGATAGATAAATCTTTGTTGCTCCTTATACTATTTTATCCTTTGTAATTCACTCTTCTGATTTTCTCTCTGTGTTACATTATATTATTCATCTTTTTATCATCATCTGGATGTGATATAATATGTTACATATATACTAATCCAAATTAGAAATTATAAAATCAGCCACAATACAAGTTTACACAAAGTCGGCCTAAATGAAGAATCTCGAATTTTGAAGACTAACTCGGTGAGGTTCTAATACTTGGCATCCACTATCAATACTCGGCATCATCATGTCATGCACTTGGTAGATGTAGAAGCTCAGTCCATACTGATCACTCCTAATTAGTCTTGAACTATATCTACACTAGTGACTTGATGAATACTATGACACTCGACATATAAACTAAATCACTCAATTCACACTGCATATCTTGGTTAATGCTATCACTACAAGCTCTATATAAATGAAGTCACTTGGTTAACATTGAGTAGCTTGGTTAACACTAAACTCTCATCATTGTAACTGTGAACTTGGTAAGCATTGCACAACTTAGTTTGCATTGATAAACTCAGCATACACTATGATGCTCAGTTAATACTACTGATCAACAACTTTGTAATAACTCCTTAATGCAAAATAAAAACTATCCAAAGGACTCGATAGAAACTATAGAACTTAGTAGAAACTAAATATTTGGTTAACACTGTTAATTGTACAATGTGCTTAGTAGATACTTACAATCTAAATAAGTGTATATCACTAATAACAAACATGACTGAAATGTCTACAATCTCCCCCTTTGGCATTAGTGGCAAAAACACTTATCAATCAGAACTAAATTCAAAATGTTCAACAAAATCTTTATCCATCACCTTATGTCTCCAACTCATTAGAATATATTGTTCTTGAGATTTTTCAAAATTGATTTTGTAAGAGATGTATTTTTGTACATGAATAATATAGTAATGCTCCCCCATACATAATAATACAATATACTTTACATTTTTCTGTAAATTTTGTCCTTTTTCATAATAAATCTATATAAATCTTCTCCCCCTTTATATAATATAAATTTTTTACAATCTTCAATCTTCTCCCCCTTCCTCCTTACATCTTCTCCCCCTTTTTGACATTAATGCCAAAGATTTATGCTATATACTATACATCAATGCCAAACTGTGACAAGAAATCTGAATGTACCTTCAAGATAAATGCCAAAGTCTTCTCCCAATTTTCTTGCAACACCTTGCATGTGTGCAATGCAATCTATTCTTCTATTGATAGTTCTATCATATGGTCTGCAATGGAGAAGTTGTTGTCATGGATGAGCATTTTTGCATGTGCTATGTGTTTCTGTAATGCATCCATGTTTGGGAGAATCATGTTCTGAATATCTATTAATGTAGCTCTTATTCTTGCCTCTTCTTTTAGTAATTTTTCATGCTTATCAGTTAGAAATTTTCTTATTGAAGTGGGTAGAGCTTGAACTTAGGTCAAGTTGCAATTGTTGTGCAATTTTCTTCAAACACTCATCAATTTTTAATAGCCTATCTTTTATTTCCTTAGTGAAAATTGATGTATCACAAAGTTTACCAAATAGTAAAGATACATTATTGCAAAAGGTCTCCAATGATCCTAGAATAGTAGATAATTCTACTTGATGTATAGCGATTTGTTGAGCAATAAGTTCAAAAACTTTATTCTTAAACTTGTTCTCAGCTCTCTGCAACAATTTGTCGTGTCCATTTAGATCTTCATTGTATCTTTGAATTGCCTCTACTAACTGATTCAAAATTGGTTGAGAAGTATCAAAATATATGCTTAGAGCCTCTACTAAGATATTCTTAGCATCCTCAATTATCTGGAATTCCTATAGCATATGCAGAATGTGAGTTAAACGTTTGGTTTCAAGATTTTGGTGCTCAGGTTTCAACACACCTTTAATGCATAAATATTTCAATGATTCATCCATCTTCAGTGTTCCAATGTCTTGAATAACACATTTGAAATGCAAACAAATATCATTGATTAATAGTACCTTTGCTAGAATTTGCAACTCTGCTCCACTCGAATCTAGGGTTTCTAGAATGGTAGGAGTCAACTTAAAGTCTAGTACCCTCTATTATATGCCTTGAACTAACATGTCTTTTATTTATTGTTGGTGGTGTTGGAATTATAGATGGAGTAACTGAGAGTGGGGGGGTGAATCAATTACCACAAAAACAAATCCATAGATCCCTTAGATGTCTTAAATATCTATTTATTGTTGATACTCAATAAACACTATAAGAATGTTGTAACTTGGTAGATTAACTAGTTATTGATGATCTAGCATTCATAACTATTAATATGCATGGAAAAGTAAATAAAATGAACATGAGAGACATCAATTTTAACATGGAAACCCAATATGAAAAAAACCACCAAGTAACTAGCTACCAATTTTCACTCTTCTAAAGTGAGTCTTGTTAGGAGCCAACCCTGTTAAAGGTTATGATACACACTGTTAAGTGTGACCCTGTTAGAGGATTTAATCACCTTGTTAGGAGTGGCCTTGCTAGGGGTCTTTAGAACAATTCAACTAAACTATCACCTTGTTAGAGGATTTACAAAATGGTTGTTAAACCAACTCTATTAAGATATTTGAAATCACTGCTACAATGATTAGAAAGTAACAATGGATTGACTTGAGTAGGATGCAACTAAGTTTGCTGATTACAGATCTTCCTTGATCAAATATAGTTTTGTTGCTTCTCAATGATCTCTGATCATCCTTCAAATTCACTTTCACAATAATCAGTCTTCCTTCTCATTCACATTACATCGACTCCATCTCTTGCACTTAGAATTCACAGCTTGACTTCTCATATATACCATTTAGATTATTAAGTTAGCTCATTCATAAGTTACATTTATCAATAAACCATACATCAGTTGGCTACAGATATTACTTTAAACAAACAAATTTTATTTCATAAATAAATGAAATCCTTCATTGGCTAACCCTGCTCAGTAACTACTACTTCCAAAAATAATTTCCTAAGTTAACCATCTTGACTCAGTTAACATTGCAACATTTGCAAAATCTTTTGGCTGCCGAGTTAACTCAATAAGAACTAAATTCTTTCGTTGTTTATGAGAGATCAATAAGAACTATTTCTACCATATTTCCCTTTGATGACCAAGTGAGCTCGATAACAACTAAATTTTTTTGTTTAACCTTGATAGCTCGGTAACAACTATCTACACAGGGTACAGATTGGGAACACTTGGTAGACACTATAAACCTTCTTTACTAACCTTCTGAGCTTAGTAGGCTCTGTCTTTTTCCTTGCTAACCAACTAAGCTTGGTAGACTCTATCTTTTGCCTTGCTAACCATCTGAGCTTGGTAGACACTATTTGATGACTAATATGACATTTGTGTAACATCAAAGACATCACACAATTAAACAATTGTATCCAAAAATCTCCCTCTTTGGCATTGATGGCAACACAACATGTCATAGCAGAATGAAATTTGAAGACATGTCTTCACCCTCTTTCTCAAATATAGTAATCTCCCTCTTTCATAATAATCTCTCCCTCTTTCACAAACTCTTATTATTTTTGCAAATTTCAAAAAGATATGACAGTATACTCTCCCTTTTTGACAACACATGCCAAAGACAACAAAAATCAAATGAATAGCAGTGTACCTAATGTACAGATTCATATGCAATGTCTTCATTACTTTGTTGCATCAACTGATAGATCTTCAATTCTGTTTGTGTTGATGGATCACTAAAACTATATTTTAGTGAGCTTCAAATAGGGGCATGACCCCTAAATTACCTCTTAGATACAAGAATGCATCCTTAGGTAAAGGCTTTGTGAATATGTCAGCAATTTGTTCCTTTGTATGGACATATTCCAATCTGATTTCCTTTTCTTGTACCAATTCTCTAACAAAGTGATACTTTATAGCAATATGCTTGGTTTTTTGAATGCAACGCTATATTCTTGAATATGTTAATTTTACTTGTTTTGTCACAAAATATAACAATAGGTTCTTTGATTTCTTACTTCATAGCTTTCAATAATTGTTTAAACCACACAATGTTTGAGTGCAGTTTACTACTGCTGCAACATATTCAGCTTCTGATGTGGATTGGGATGTACAGTTCTAATTTTTACCTGTCCAAGAAACCAACCTCTTTCCAAGAAAGAAAGCTCCTCCACTTATACTCTTTCTGTCATCAACATTCCCTACCCAATCTACATTAGTGAACACTTTTAAATCCATATTTCCTCCAAGTTTATACCATAGTCCACAATCTTCATTTCCTTTTAAGTATCTCAAGATCCTTTTGATTGCCATCATGTGATTTTCTTTTGGTTTTGCTGAGAATTTTGCTACAACTCCTACTGCAAGAGAAATGTCCAGTCTTGTGTGCACTACATACTGCAACTTTTCAATCATAGATCTATATAATGTCTAATCCACTTCCTTTGATTCATCATCTTTGGTAAGTTTCAATCTAGTGCACATAGGAGTTCCAACTGGTTTGTAGTCTTCGATACCAAATTGTTTTAGTATCTACTTGATGTATTTAGATTGAGTGATGCAAATACCATTCTTAATTAATTAATTTGAAGACCAACAAAGAATTTGATTTCTCCAAACATTGACATTTAAAATTCTTTGTTCATTTGTTCTAAAAATTCTTTGCAAAGATCATCATTTCCTATAAACAAGGTATCATCTACAAATATTTCTGCCAAAATAATCTTATTATCTGGTATTTTCTTTATGTACAACCTACTATTGTCATTAGTTCTTTAAAAACCAATCTGAATAAGATAGTTATGCAATCTTTCATACCATGCTCTAGGGGCTTGTTTCAGACCATATAATGCTTTATGCAATTTGCAGACCATGTCCCGTTTGTTTGGATCAAAAAAACCTTTAGGTTGTTCAATGTAAACCTCTTCATCCAATATGCCATTGAGAAATGTTGACTTGACATCCATCTGAAAAACTTTGAATCCTTTGTATGTAGCATATGCAAGTAAAGTTTTGACACCTTCCAATCTTGCAATAGGAACAAAAGTTTCTCCATAGTCTACACCTTCTTCTTGAGAGTATTCTTTGCATACCAATCTAGCTTTGTTCCTTGACACCTTACCATCTTCATTTAATTTGTTTCTAAATACCTACTTAGTTCCAATCACATTCTTGTTTTTAGGTCTAGGTACAAGATTCCATGTTTTTGTTTTTCTCTATATGTTCTATTTCTTCATTCACAGCTTCAATCCAAATTTCATTGTTTAATGCATATTTGACATTTATAGGTTCAAAATCAGCAAGCAAACAAGTCTTTTTCAACTTACTTCTTGTCATTGCTCCTTCTGATTTATCTCCAATGATCTGATCTAGTGCATGATGCTTCCTTACATACTTGGCTAACACAAGCTCCTTGCCTTTTGAATGACTTGCATTGTTATCCTTCTATGTCTCAACTTCTAGTTCTAGTTCTGGTTGCTCGAGCTTGGTAGATGTTGATTCGGTAACTTCTGTTTGCAACTCAGGTTCTTGCAACTCAATAGGCATTAGCTTGGTTTGAACTTCCTGCAACTCGGTTACTGAAGACTCTAGAGTTGAAGATTCCTAATTAATAGGTATATTTGGCATTGTATCAGGTTCAATGTATATAAATGTCCTATATTCTTCATATTCTCTTTTGCTTTCTTCTTCAATTCTTTGTGCAAACTCATCAACTTTCACATGTACACTTTCTATGACTTTGTGAGTAGATAGATTCAAACATCTATATGCTTTACTTTTGCAAGAATATCTCAAAAATATTCCTTCATCACCTTTTACATAAAATTTACCTTTTCTAGATTCTTTCAAAATGTAACATTTGCTTCCAAATACTTTTAAGTAACTTACATTGGGTTTGTAGCCATACCATAACTCATAGGGGGTCTTGAATGAGTCCTTTTTCCAGATGTACTTGGTTCAAGGTATGAACTCTAGTGCTGATAGATTCCTTCCAGTATTTGATAGCAATGCTTTTCTCAATCATTAAGGTTCTTGGACAATCTATGATAGATCTGTTCCTTCTTTTTGCTATTCTATTTTGTTCAGGAGTTCCAAGTGCTGAAACCTATCTTTTGATTCCCCTTTCAATGAAAAAGTTATTGAACTCATGTGAAATGAATTCACCACCTTTCTCAGACCTCAAGCATTTTAGTCTTTTACCTCTTTCCTTTTCTACTCTAGCCAAATACCATTTGAACTTTTCAAATGCCTCTAATTTCTCTCTTAGGTACATGACAATCATCATTCTTGAAAAATCATCAACAAAAAGAATGAAAATTTTTTCACCAGTATAACTTTCAATGTCAATAGGTCCACATAAATCAATATGCACAATTTCTAAAATTTCTTTAGACTGATAGTTCTTGCTTTAAAAACTAGTTTTTTCCATTTTCCCAATTTGACAATTCTTGCATAAACCAACCTCAAATTTCTTTATGTTAGGAATGCCTCTTACTTTCCAGAATTTACTTATTTTTACCAAGTTTTCAAAGTTTACATGATATAACCTCCTATGCCATAACCAACTTTCTTCAACTTGAGCAATAAAACATGAACATTCACGAAGTTTAAGATAAAACAAGTTACCTTTTGTTTGAGTGCCTGATCCAATTAGCTTACCTTTGCCATCTAGCATTCTTGCTTTTCCATTCATGAATTCTAATTTAAATCCATTATTGAGTAGCTATGCCACACTCAATAGATTGTGCTTTAGTCCTTCTACCCAATATGCATTGTCACATACAAGTTCCTTGGTCAGTGAGATTCTTCCCTCTCCTTTTATACAATAAGATTCATTGTTGCCAAATCTTACACTGCTACCATCATAGTCTTTAAAATGTTCAAACTTAGTTTTATCACCAGTCATGTGATGAGAACAACCACTCTCTATAATCCATGTATCATTTTTGCTCACATGAGAAATGAGTGCCATTTCTTCATCATTATCAAATTCATCCTTTACAGCTTTCTAAACAATTTCATCTTCTTCTTCATCATCAGAATTATTACAATCTTAGCCATGAAACATGTTTTCTTACCTTTATCCTTGAATGATTTGAAGTCTTTCTTGTCATTGCACTTGTGACCTTTCCTCTCATCCTTGTTCTACTTATTTGGGCACCTAGCAGAAATATGTCCAATTTCTTCACAAGAAAAATAGATTAGAGGAACCTTACCTTTGTATTTCCCTTTACCTCTTGAATATTTTCTTGCTAGCAGAGCTTCAACCACCTCAAGATCACTTTTTGAACTTTGTTTTGATTCTTCATCACTATCTGATAGAGGATCCTTTATTTTCTTGCCTTTTTCTTTGAGTAAAAGCTTGGCTTTGAATGTTGATTCAATGTTCTTGGTAGCTAGAACATAATTATTATAGTTATGTAGCTCAAATTTAGTCAATCTTCCAACTATAGCCTCTAAATTTATCTTATGATTCGCTTCACATCTTCTTTCTTGAATTGCAAAGACTCTAATTGCATAAATAGGAAGTAGAGTTCTAAAAACTTTACCTATAACTATCTCCTCCTTGATATCTTCTCTAGATGCTTTGATTGCACTAACACATGCTTTAACTCTTAACATATTTTGCAATATTTTCATCCTCTCTCATCTTCATTTGATCAAATTGTCCTCTCAAACTTTCTGCTTTGACTCTTCTCACATTATCATCTCCTCCATAGATTTCTTTTAGCTTGTTCCACATTTCAAAGGCAATTTTGCAATCCTTGATGTCATCAAATTCTTCAAAACTCAAAGCAGATGCTATATCTATCATCATGATATTGTGAGTCTTCTTTTCAGCAATATCATTGACAAATAATGTACCAGAAGGTTTTGCATATTTTTCATCAAGGTACTTTAGTCCTAAATTTCCAATAGAAGTTAGATGAATTCTCATCAATCCTTGCCATGCTAAGAAGTTGTCCCTATTAAATCTTGAAATTTCCCTCTTATAAGATATCCTAACCTTTAGCTTAGATCCTTGAAATATTTTCTTGAAAGCACCAAGTGCTCTAATACCAATTTTTGGAATTATAGATGGAGTAATTGGGAGGGGGGGTGGGCGTTGAATCAGTTACCACAAAAACAAATCCACTGATCCCTTAGATGTCTTAAATACCTATTTACTGTTGATACTTAGTAAACACTGTAAGAATGTTATAGCTTGGTAGATTAACTAGTTACTAGTCATCTAGCATTCATAACTATTAATATGCATGCAAAAGTAAATAGAATGAACATGAAAGACACTAGTTTTAACATGGAAACCCAATATGGAAAAAACCACCAAGTAACTAGCTACCAATATTCATTGTTCTAAAGTGAGCCCTATTAAGAGCCAACACTGTTAAAGGTTACAATACACACTATTAAGTGTGGCCCTGTTAGAGGATTTAATCACCCTGTTAGGAGTGGCCTTGCTAGAGGTCTTTAGAAAAATTCAACTAAACTTTCACCTTGTTAGAGGATTTACAAAATGGTTGTTAAGCCAACTCTGTTAAGAGATTTGAAATCACTGCTACAATGATTAGAAAGTAACAATGGATTGACCTTAATAGGATACAATTGAGTTTGTTGGTTATAGATCTCTATTCTGCACCATTAGATCCTCCTTGATCAAATATATCTTTGCTTCTTCTCAATGATCTCTGATCATCCTTCAAATTTGCTTTCACAATAATCAATCTTCCTTCTCATTCACATTACATCAACTCCATCTCTTGCACTTAGAATTTGTAGCTTAACTTCTCATATATACCATTTAGATTATTAAGTCGGCTCATTCATAAGTTACACTTTCCAATAAACCATACATCAGTCGGCTACAGATATTACTTTAAAAGAACAAATGTTATTTCATAAATCAATGAAATCCTTCATTGGCCGACCCTGCTCGGTAACTACTGCTTCTAGAAATAATTTTCTGAGTTAACTGTCTTGACTCGGTTAACATTGCAACATCTACAAAATCCTTTGGTTGTCAAGTTAACTTGGTAAAAACTAAATTTCTTTGTTGTCTATGAGAGCTCGGTAAGAACTATTTCTGCCATATTTCCCTTTGATGACCAATTGAGCTCGGTAAAAATTGAATTTCTTTGTTTAACCTTGATAGCTTGGTAACAACTATCTATACAAGGTACAGATTGAGAACACTCGGTAGACATTGTAAACCTTCTTTACTAACCTTTTGAGCTTGGTAGGCTCTGTCTTTTGCCTTGCTGACCAACTGAGCTTGGTAGACTCTATCTTTTGCCTTGCTAACTATTTGAGCTTGGTAGAAACTATCTGATGACTAATATGACATCTGTCTAACATCAAAGATAACACACAATTGAAAAATTTTATCCAACAAGTGGATGCCATCTTCACTCAATAGGGTTTGAGAAAATATGAAAATCTTTGATACCAATTTTCTCAAATCACTTGGATGCTTTGAAAATCACTCTACATAGATAGCTCTCAAAAATTCACAGTGATAAATGACTTTGATTTCATCCTTTTTCATCAAATTTTTCCATAAATGCTTGGTATGATTGTTTTCTTAAGTGACAAACTGTCATCCACTTCACTTGTATTGAATGCTTGGTAACCACACATAATTTAGTTACTCCCAACCTTGCTCAGTAGGGTCTACAACTTGACCTCACTTAGTAAGATAGTAGCCCAACCTCACTCGGTAATGACTGGCATCTTTTACTTGGTTATCCCCTTGCATCTTGAATGCTGATTTATATCATTCAACCTACTAATTGGAATTGATGTGATATTTTTCCTTAAGAATCCTAGTTCCAATTCTCTTATGAGAGATCAAGTAGAAATGGTGGAGTCACCCAATTCTTGAGTGACATCTTCATTAGTGCACAAACTTGTATTTTTAGAAGACTTGGGAACCCATTGATGTCTCATCTACTTTCTGATGTTGTCAATGTTTGTCTTCTTTTCATCTTCAATTCTTCTAGTATTCATACAATTCTTGGCAAGATGACCAAGTTCTATACAAATGAAACATCTTTTGGTAGTATCTCTTTTATTCATGTGATATTTTTAATAATTCATTCCAATGTGTTCAGATTCTCCACAATAATGGCATATGCACCAAGTGTTATAGTCCCAACCAAATATAGCTTTTACAATTTGTTCTATTGGGTTCAATATCTTGGTTTTGCATTTTGATGACTTATGCCCATGCTTCTTACATTTGTGACATTTGCCTTCAAATTTAGGTTTCTCTTTGCATTCATTTTTCCTATGTCCATGTTGATTACAATTGTAGCATTTTCCATTAAATTTTATTTTCCAATTGCTCCAACATTTGTTTGATGTATGACTTATCTTACCACAACGAATGCAAGTAGGTCTTTGATTCTTTTGAGCTCCTTGCTTGGATGATTCATCTTCTTCTATATATTCAATTCCTACTTTTCTATTTTGTCTGTAACGACTTTGCTCATTCAATTGATTCATGTCTACTTGAGATTTCATCATTCTCTCATTGGTTTGCCTTTCATTATTTAGATGATTTTGTAGTCTTTCGGTCTCTGATCTTGGATCCATGATTTCTTCATTTGCATTGGTGAGCTTATCAATGAAGTCTATCTACTAAAGTGATAGATTTTGAATTTCATTGTTCTTTCCTTCTATCTCTTCTTTTATCTTGCTTTTCTCTTCTATGACTTCATATAATCTTACTAAATTTCTTGTTCTCTTCTTAGTTTTCTTACTTCTTCTTGAAGAGTACTATTCTTTTCAAATAGCTCTTTGATTTCTTCATCAGCTTCATCTAAATTTCTTGAGTGGATGTCTTCAATTCTTTCTTCAATGTAGAGTTGGTCACTCATCTAGATTGTAAGCTCTTTTCTTTTTTTCAAGGATTCAGAGAGTTGCTTTTTCACTTTTTTGAGTTGTCCAATAGCCAATTCCAAATCTAGCTTCTCATTGTCAATAGCCTTGTCAAGTATGAATAGCTCCATTGCTTTTGATCTTTTCTCAAGCTGTTAAACTTCTTTTCTGAGAACCACAAAGCTCTAATACCAATTGTTGGAAATATTATGAAAGCCTAAGTTACTTAGAGAGGAGGGGTGAATCAGTAACCAATAAAACCTAATCCTTAATTAGAAATTAATCCTTAATGTGTATTCTGATCTAATTGCATGCATGAGAAACTAAAAACATTGAAGCATACATTACAATTTTAACACACAATTTGGTAACCCAAAAGCCTTCCAAATAGAAATTAAAACTAGGGCGAGGATAATACCCACAAGCTTTAGTATTGTAGTATAAAGTTGGCCTATTAAGGCTTACAATGATCACTTCTGATGATCTGCCCTATTAGGAGCAATAGGGACTACTAAGTCCACCTTGCACAAGGATTTACAAACATACAATGTAGTATGCACTTGGTAAAGAGATTTACACAAGACTGTTAGGTTTACCTTGTCAAACAATTTAACTGATCCACCTATCAGGATGAAATAGTAGCTAATCTCTAATCAGCAACTTGGTTTGTTGAATGAGATTCCTCTAAGTGTAGAAATCACCTTGCTATGATAGATAAATCTTTGTTCCTCCTTATACTATTATAGCCCTTGTAATTTTCTCTTTTTCTTTCCTCTCCTTGTTACATTATATTATTCATCTTTTTATCATCATCTTGGATGTGATACAATACATTACATTTAAATACCAATTTAATTTACAAATTACAAAATTAACCACAATACAAGTTTACACAAAATACACAAAGTCAGCCCAAATGAAGAAACTAGGGTTCAGAAGACTAGCTTAGTGAGGTTCTAATACTCGGCATCCACTAACAATTCTTGACATCATCATTCACTTTGTAGACATAGAAGCTCAATCCATACTGATCACTTCTAAGTAGTCTTGAACTTGGTCTACACTAGTGACTCCGTGAATACTATGAAACTTAACATATAAACTAAATCACTCGATTCACACTCCATAGCTAGGTTAATGCTATCATTGTGAGCTTAGTATAAACTAAGTCACTTGGTTAACACTGAGGAGCTCAGTTAATATTGAGTAGCTTGGTCAACACTAGACTCTTATCATAGTAACTGCAAACTCAGTAAGCACTACACAACTCATTTTGCATTGATAAATTCAGCATACACTTTGATTCTTAGTTTATACTATTGATCAACAACTTTGCAGTAACTACTTGGTGCAAATTGAAAACTATCCAAAGGACTTGGTAGCAACTAAAATGCTTGGTTAACATTGTTAACTATACAATATGCTTGGTAAATACTTACAATCTGAATAAGTGTATGTTACTAACAACAAACATGATTGAAATGTAAACATATGTTTCACCATCAATGCCAAAGGGGAAGACCATTAACCCCAATTGATAATGTTGTTAATGTATGTGAAAGAGTTATAGTAGTTGCTATATTTTCACTGATGTCAAGCCTTAATTGGTTAGACATTATGCTTATTTATTTGAGTAACATATCATTTTATTGATGAAGAGGATTTAAAGAAAAATACTAGTGTAAGTGTTGATAATTTTATGGTATTCAATGGGGACTTGAATGAGTTGGAAATTGATAATATAGTGTTTGATTGATCATTTTACATGATCTTCAACACATGAGAAAAGTTATGTAATTGTTTATAAGAAGGATAGTTTGGTCAATGAATGAAGGGATATAGTATTAGCTGAGCTACTATAGTTGTCACTAAGAAATTGATAAAGAAGTGAAGAATACATAGCATTAACTAAGAAATCATAGTATTAATGACTCTAGTATTGACCGAGCAAGATGTAATGTTCAACGAGCATGAGAAACTAGAACAAGATTATAAAAGATTCAATCTAAGGCTGACATTTTATTAAAATTAAGAGTGTTCAAGAAGTTTCAAGGATAAGGATGAAGTTAGTTATCAGATCAATGACTCAAGAAATTCAAAGAAGATCTAATGGACAAGATTTATTAATTTTAAATAGAGCACAAAGTTCAAGGTGGAAGTCTATTTCTCAAGCTTCTAGATTCAATGAATCTAAACCTAATGAAGAATCTAGGGATTGTGATTAAGTGACAAAACCTAGAATATTTTAGAGGAATGACCAAAAAAATCTATTTAAGGGATGAAACATGATTTGTTGTTAATGTTGCTGATCAAAGTTGATCAAGTTGATGAAAGATTAAGGTGAACAGAGCATAACAATATTGTGAAGATCAAGCAAAGGAAGTGCTAAGTTGAAGTGTGAAGTGTGTGAATCAGTTAGAATGAGATTAAAAGATAGAGATTGAGCAAAAAAAAAATCTAAATAAGAAAGGTGTAGTGCTAAAACCTAATAGATCATTTAACTATTACATTCTTACCACTATAGCAAAAAACATCTTAATTGAATGGACCTAACAATATTTTGAAATTCTATATGGTAGCATTCCTTTGAATTTTTTGTAAGTCCTTTAGAGCATACCACTCTTTAGATATTTCAAGGAGTGATAAGGCCTAGATGATTTTTTGTGTGAATCCTCTAACAAGGTCACATTAACAATGTGAATGTAACCTTTAACAATGTTGGGTCCTAATAGAGATCACTTTAGAAGAGTAAAAATATTTGGGTTGTCTGTTCCCAAGTGGTTTTCCCTTTAAAAGGTTTCCACATTAAATACTTGTGTCAAAATGTGTGAATGATACTATGTTGCATGTTTATTTCATCTTACTTCTTATTAAGTTGATTCCTCTAATATGTTTATAGTAGTTTAAATTATGATGTTAGATCTGGTTAGTGAGTTAATGATTTGAAAGTTTAATAAGTTTAAATTGTTGAAAAGTGTTTGAAGGCTTATAGGATAATTGGTGATAATTGATTCACCTCCCCCACTACCCTCTTAGATATCTAATAGATTTTTCCTTACACCTAACCCCAATATTACATGATCTCATCACCATACATTTCACATAGAGTTGTGGAAGTTTCTTCATTCTCAATTTTTCTTAATTGACTCAAATCAACCATTAGAATAATGACACTTTTGGATACAATTTTTTCAGTTACAATAAATATTAAAAAAATAGATTGAGGTTCTGCCTTTGACTTGGTTAATCCTATAATGCACAAATTAGGCCTAAATTAGCATTTGGGCCTAGTTTCTAAAGAAAAACTTTGCCATCCAACTTCTCTTATCAATTTTCTTGTTGGATAATCTCTACTAAACATGCCTAAGGACATTAGATCCACCATTGGTTCACAACCACACCCCTATGTGATATCTCTACAACACCAATTTACTTGTTTCCTTGCTTGTCACATGGTCATGCCAAGCCTGGGGCATCATCTTAAAAATTATGACTTGATGGAATTGCTCATACTTATTTTGCATCTTTTAGTACACACTATAGCCTAAAATTCCACATGTTTAGGCGAAATCCCATGATGGAATCTTAGGTTTCCATGAATTAGTTTCAAATCCTAGGGTATGGTGTTTGAAAATTATTTTCACCAAGAAAACTATAACCTTCTCAAAAATTTACTTAATGTGTTCAAACCAAGTGTTATAGAAAGAAGATTCATGTTTCTATTGGATCATGCCCATGGCTCTAATCCACCAATTAGAATATGTTTGTGTAAGTGCAAGGAAGCAAGAAAAACTCTATAAATTATTGAACAATTCAACCAAATCTTCTAGGTCAATCACCAAAACATCAAGCTATATGAGGAAACATCTTAATGGGTCTTATAATATCCTCCTACATTAATTCCAACCAACCCAAACTAATTTTTAAATCAATTAGCCATTGGGTTTCATATTGCAACAAAAGTTGTCAAAGTTATAAAGCAAAATTGGCAACTTTTGGCACATTATGCATTTGACTAATCAACCTAGCCCATCAACCTTAAAAATAGGTCACATATAACCAAAAATATTAGAAAAACATGTTTTACCCCCTTCTACACAATTTTGGTGGCCATTGACCAAGGTTGACCATGTAGGTCCTAATGGGTGAAATTCACCAAATTGGCTTTATTGGTCTTATTACAATGTAACTACTTCATTCTAATGAACTTCACAAGAGCTTATTAAATCTTATGACAACTTGAGGGTACCAAAGTGTTAGGATCCTCCAAAAATCCCTTAGGTGCTTTTGTACCATATTAGAATCTATATATTTCTCAATATAAATATGACAAGATAATTTGTAGGATTGTAGTACTCAATATAGTTTTCCAATGAGTACAATTATGAATTTATTTAGTTTCATTACACTAGTACACTTTGGTAAATATGTGACTATGTGAATAAAAATTTTAGTCACACTACTAAAAAATTTAGTCACATGACTAAAACTAATCACATTCTACTATTTCTTTACAATTTACAACTATATGTGACTAAATAAGTGACTAATTTGGTCATTAGGTAAAACCACAAGTTTAATCAAATAAAAATGATTAAATAAACTACCAAATAAGTGACTAAATAGTTAGTCACTAATAATTAGTCATCGAAGCATAAATAACTAAATAAAATATCATGACTCTTTCATAATTACAACATTTGATAATATGATCATAAACTAATCTAGATTGATGAATTTCTTTTCTTTTTTATAGCATATATTAAAATGACAATATAGATAGATGCTACCAAGGGTGTTACCCATGAACCATGCAAATAATAGAACTCCACTAGGATCCCATATATTATTAGTGTAACATATTCATACAGTGCTTAATAATAATTCATTTGTGTTTGAGTGCAATTTTATTAATGGTCTAAAACAATCGCATTCATGATTGATTATTTGCACACTTACACTGATTAATAAATTGCGTAATAAAGTAACTTTTTTTAAAGTCTTATCATAACCCAAAAATAGGTTAAAAGTACTCACTTCATTGCCTCATTTATAACGTATATAAAAAGTATTGTCTTATTTACCATTCATTATAGTTTAAAACATTGAATTACATTTAATGATTATAATATAAAAAATAAAAAATATTATTATATAAATTTAGTTAAATACTTAAAATTATTAAATATTTTTCTTAAATATTTAAACTATTATTTACACACTTTAAATAAAATTTAAAAGTCTCTAAATTGTTTAAAATTATTAAATCAATACAAAATTAATAATATGTATAATAATAACAATAACACAAAACCCTTAATTTTCTAAGATAAAATTAAAATTCATCTTAAATGTTAATATTATGATTTCACTATTATTGATCAAAATAGAAATAATTGGCATTGTTGTCTTAAACTTTGACAAAAAAATTACGTGCGTGCACTAAGAGGAAGTGAAGCGAGAGAAAGAGGGAGAGTAGGGTGAGAGTAAGAGGGAAACAAAAAATTTCAACGAAAATCTAGAGATTTTAGGATTCTTTTCAATCCATCTAACCCATCTCAAAATTTATCATTTATCATCTTAAAAAATTGTTAGTTTCAAGGGAAAAGTAATTCTGACCAATAGTTTGTACCCAAATGTGATCCTTTTGAGTCAAATGAGCCCAGAATATTATCACCAATTTTATCAGAAGTCCAAATTTGCCTCTAGGTTTCAAATTATTTTTATTTGTGGTTGATGCTCCTCTTTCAAAGATCCTCATTTATTAGAGGAAGCTATGGCATCATTTATGAAGGTCAAACAGGGAAAAATATTGTTGCACTCAAAATTCTTAGGGTGAATAGTTTATAGGGTTACCAAGAGTTTCAATGCTAGGTAGTCATTCTCCAAGAGGAAATAGAAGAATTGTCCAACTTGGTTTTTTTTAAATACTCCTTTTGCTTTTATAAGCTAAGTAAACATGGAAATATTTGATTTTTTTTTTCATAGTTCTTTAGAAGGAATTGTTTTTTTTTTATATTAATGAATTAGAGGGGGGGAAACTGGCTCTAGAGGGTACTCTTGGTTGGTGAATTTATCTCTATTTTTAGAATTATTTAGAAGACAAGAAAAAGATAATACTTTAAAAAAAATGCTACAACACTGCAAGAGTCCCTCAATAATAAAATTAAATTAGAAAATTAAAAGAGATCAATAGAAAATGTGGATGTTGTAGTTGAAATGAAAGAATCATATAATGATAAGTAAGATAATGATTTGAATTTTTTATTTTTTATGTTTCTTTAGTAATAATGACCTACAAAAGAGGGTCGTGTGATGTAGTTATATGGATGCCACTTGAGACACCAAATGAGATGATGGTTAACAACCAAATTATTAAAAGATCACTAAATTCCAACATTGAGCTCCAATTGGAATGAAGTGAAAATCTTATATTGGTGTTTCTGTAAAAGATTTACTAAGTCTTTGTTCTTCCATATGATGTCCCCTTTCTCGGACTGTCCTAATTTATTCCTTTTAGATAGTGCAATATAGATAGATCCACTTTGAAACTATTTCCTTTTTCAATGCTATATCCACTCCTTTGAATGAATGCTTATTGCTAAATGGCTCAATTTATCAATTGGTTTGTTGAATATCATCTACTTTCTTGTGATGTTTGATGTCCCTTTGAGAATTTTTCTATAATGATATTTCTTGAGATGTGTTCTTCTAGTTTAATCCTTTGTGTTGTATGCACTATTCACAATGATATTTTCCTGATTTTGATGACTATTGAGATGTTTAAATCTATGGATGTTCTTCTCCTAAATGTTTCCATGATATAAAAAATCTAGACCCACTTCTTTTAATTGATTGTTGTATGTCTTAAATCTCTATTTGTGATCTCCCATGCCCTTTTCCTATCCTATCCCTTTGTGGCTTTGTATCTTCTCATTCTCCTTTAGATGTGTGACCTTTGGGATGGATGCCCTTTTGTGAGGGGTTGAGTCTTCTCTTTGATGCCCCTTCAATAATTCTCACAATGTAATCACACCTCTTTATGGATAATTTTTTTAAATAATTATGTAGCTCCTTTTAAGTTTTCTTTAATTAAGATTATCACATTATTAAATTATGATCATTGTTTATCATTAAGCCCATCATTGTTGTTGTTCATTCATAATGTTTTCTGATTGCTCTACTTGGGAAAATTGTAGAGTCTTGATGCAATACAAATTTTCAAGGCCTTTATATCCTTTATGGTGGGGTATGACATTCCACGAGCTGAAATATTATGCCTTAGGAATGGCCATTTTATTATCTTTGTTTTAGTTCAGAAATGACAATGTATTAGTTAAGATCAAGCATGTTGATAGATTTTTCTATCTCGTCATCCTTCCTTCCATTAGTATCCCAACATAAATATAGTAGAAAATGTTTATTTACTAGGAAAGTATGTGCAAGAAACCACAAACTTAATACTCTATTATTTTTCAACACATGCTTCTTCTATAGAGAATATAGTAAAAGTTATGCAACATGAAATAACAGAATTGTGACATTCTTTGGAAGCATCAATGTACGTGGTTTGGAAATAATGACATCTCATAATGATGAATATATTTACAAAATCATAATATACATTATGACTAACTAATTTTATGCTTGCTATATTTTATATGTATTTGTGTAGCTTGTGATTTGAAGGTAAGCAATATGTGACACACTTGAAATATATTCTTTATTGGAGTAAGGCATCTTTCTCACATCCTTAAGCTTATATATCATTATTTAGTTGCTAAAAGTTTTACTTCGATTTTATTTTTGTCTCATATTTTAGAGAAGAAGTTGACCATCTAAGAGAACTTTCAGCAAGCCAAGCACAAGATCTAGCAAAATATTAGTTTTGTGTTAAATAACTTGAAGAGAGGGAGATTCCACTAACAAAAAATGTAATTAAAATTTCTGGATATTTTTTTTATTCATATGCTAGTTTTGAAAGAAATGGAAAAAAAAAAAAAAAATCATTTTAGTCTTTGATTTAAATGGTGGTAATTGGTAGATGTTTATTTATGTAGTTTGTAGGGGGTATGTTTCATTAGGGATATAAGTATGTAACTAATATATGAATGGGATATAAATTTGATTAGAGATATTTAACCCATTATGATGAGCTTGAAGCTCCTCAAGGTTCTATTTTGAGAAACGACCCGAGCCTCAATAGTTTAAATTATGTGGCATCATCTCCAAATCAAGATGGAAGAGTCTAGTGAGTTGCGCAAGGGGAGAAAACTCACAATACTTCACATGTTGATAAAAAATGCATCAGCATAATTATTCTACAAGATGATAATTCGTTCAATGGATATTTCTACCCTACAACATTTGTTGATCCTAGCAAGAATTTACATGTACAATCTATTTATCAGCAGGGTAATTCACTAATCAAATGACATTGTCTCAAGAATTTGTTACAAATTTATGTGAATGACTCATTTATCCACAAGCATTACATCATGTTCTTTCTTGCCCAAAAATGATTTTCTCTAGCCAAAAAACTTAGGGACAAACATGTTAAGGAAAATTAGTAAAATAAGTCATGCTAGTATTTTGGATGATACAAAATCCTGAAGCCAAATTATAGTGATCAAAATTATCTAATATTTTGAATGGTATCTCAAGACACCCTCATCTCCTATTTTTGAAAATCAACATTACCAACTTATCTCTATGGGATACAACCTCTATGAACTCTTAAAACATGGAAATATAATGAGCTATCACAATGGTAAAATAAACAGTTAGTCTTATTTAAGAAGTGATCATTACCACAATAACATGATTAGGTTGTCTCTATTGGGTGGGTTGCACAATGGATGATATTTGAGCTATCATTACATCCTACCGTGAGTCTATGACTAGTAGATTAGATGTAGAAAAATTCTAAGAATAGTTTGACATTGCTTGCACTGATCAAAGATACATTAGCTCATGGAAAAGATTCAAGAACTCAACAACAATGGACTCCAATGGAAATCATGATGCACTACAATCAATTGTAAACACTATATATCATCTCCATTAATGAAATTCTTCAAATGTTGATGACATAGAGAGGTCTTGTTGCTCTATTAAGATCAATTGCAATCTTACACCTCCAACTATATATAGAAAATGGATATGCTTGTCTAATTTTTTTTTGAGATACTCATTGTAAATTTGACCCCAAGAAATCTTTAGGGACAAGAATAAGTTAAATAATCATGATAGTTGGATTCTAGGTCTCAACAAAATGCTTCAAAAATCAAACAGTCTTTGTCCCTACCCATTGTAGAACTTCTTGCATGTTAATTACAGCCTAGTTAGTTTCTTTTGATTATTCATATAAGCTTAACAATCATGTGCATCATTCTCCCACAATCATCCAATCTAAGAATTTCCTCTTCAGAGGTGGTTTCATCTAATTTATGTGTTTATGGATTTCTCCTTCATTCTGTATCTTAGTCTAATATCTAGTAATGATACATCTCAAGAATAAGAAAACACCATTGCCTAACTCTGATCAAAGACAAAAATTTAAGAATTCTGTTAAAATTGTGGTCCTTGATATCAAAGGAATTCCATACATTCTCATTCCTAATCATTCAATGGAAATCATTCTTGTCCTCAACAACACTCACTGTTAGCAATAGAGGGCATTCATTGAGTTGGTATATTAGTTGATTTCTCAATAAGTACTTCAACCACTATAATACACAATATGACTTCTTCTCCATTTTTGCAATGTAATGACTCTTTTTACTTCTTTCCATTGTGCATTAGAATTTTAGTCTAAAGCTTCTCTATGGTAATTTATTTTGTATGCATGCCATGTTTCTCCATGGAAGATTCATTAAGACTCTTTGAATGTTTTTTGTCAGTAACTCACAATAGCACTACTTGTTTGAATGTTGATGACTTTAATTGAGTAGATTAGGCACTGCCATTAATAAATTAGATCTCACAAATGACATTTCTACTTCTTTTTTGATTAGATAAACAGGTTTTACAGGGAACCTGAAACCCAAAAGTTAGTACATAAGAAGGCTGATAATAAGCATGACAGCCCAGCCAAAAAAGTTTAAGTTCAAAGGTTGATAATAAGCATTAAGCCCAGCCAAAGGAAAAATTTCTAAGAAAAGACCAGGAAAAGGAAACAGACAAAGCCACAGCCAAAAGCCAGCACAAAAAGCCAAAAAATAGCAAAAAACAAAGGAACAGGCAAGAGTTATTCCTCGTTCTTTTGTTCCAGATCCTGCATCACCTGAGTAGCCTCAAAGGCTTGTTGATTCTCCTCTGTTGCCCTCTTTGATTCCCCTGGTCCTATGTAGGAGTGGAGTTGTCCTTTGCGGTTGTCCTCTATTTTGGCCTTGTCTCTATCATTTCCATCCTCATCCTTGTGTGTTTCTCTGTCTTTGATCCAACCCATGAGAGAGATGATGTTTTTGTTGTTGGAGCTTAACAAGGAAAACATCTGGTTGGCAAGGTTGTGATTGTAGTTTTCCAGATTATGTATCCTCTGTTCTGCCAGAGTGAGCCTATCGGTCGAGTCTGTCCTCCTATTGGCTTCCTTTCCTTCCCTTTTTGCCTTAATGTGTTTCACCTAGTCTTTAACCTCCTCGAGCTCATGGAAGAGCCATTTGATTGATCTAAAATTATTGATCATGCTGTTGTGAGCATTATTTAAGAGATTCATCCCTATCTCCCTAGCTCTGTCTGAAATAGCCACAATCATCGAATCAATTAATTCTTCCAGCCGCTGCTCTTCTTGATTATCCACTAGGATTTGGGGATTCATGGCCTCCCTAAAGATTCCAATTTTGGCGGTCTTGACATTGAAATTAATCCACACTTTCCTCCTGTCATTAGTTTGCACTTCCCCTTCCGCATACCCTTCTTTCTCCTCTTTCTGATCCTCAGGGTGGAGATGGATAAGAGAAAGGGGTAGCGTAGACGTCTCCTCATAATGAGAGTGCACATCCTCCAGGCTCTCCCTCTTGCACTTCTTCCTTCCACTATTGACCTTTATTTCCTCCTGCGTCTCCTGCACCACCTCCTTAGACTCCAGATCCTCCTCATCATCACTGCTACCCTCCTCAACCTTCTTAGCCTACTTCTACCCGAGATCCCTAGGGCTTTTTCTACTTGGGGTTATGGGGAGGGGGATTTTTTAACAGTCGCAACTTTCCCTGAGGAGGAGACTCTGCCTTTCTCAGAACTGCAGCTCTGAATGTCATCCGAGTCTGAGGAGTAACTAGAACTTCCATACTCCATAGTCTTAGTCTGAGGGGGGGCATTACTAATGGTCTAGGCTTTGAAGTGCTCATGGATAAGAAGTAGCAGCCCTTCATGCAGAGCTGAGTTTGCAATGGGCTTCTTTTTGAAGCTGTCCATCGCCTTACTCATAGAGGTTAACAGATAAAAAGGAAAAGAAATTCTGGCTTTCTTTCAAAAATGATTTAAACTAACAAAGTGGTGGGTGTGGGCTCTATCAAATCTTGGGTCCAAAGTAATGTATTCAATGACAGCTTTCAGCACATACCTCCACCGTTTCTTCATGGAGTTGGGGACATAGTAGGTGTCGAGCTTTTTTAATGCCTTCAATTCCTTCTCACTCTCCACAAAATCCCTTACTGCATTGGCTGAGAGTTTCTTATCCCTGAAGAATTTGAAACCCTCGATTGGTCAGATCTCTGTGACAGTCGTGATAACCTCCTCCATTATCTGAAAGTTGATGCCATTCACCTTAACATTTCTACTTTTGTTAGTGTTTAATGTGCTGATAGGTTGCAATCTCCTGGTACTCTATTGAGTTACTTGCCAAAACTGCTAGAAGAAAATATTAGTTCTTTAAAAGCATTTAATACTCTTCACCTTCTTGATTACCAACTTTGTATGTATATCCATGTCAGAGAAGGAACTGACTAGCATTGAGAGTGTTCACCAAATAACAACTAATTATTACCCAAAACAATTGACAAGGATCTACCTAAAGGTCATAATCCTTTCCTTGACATTTAAAGATGATTTTCTAAGGCCCATGTTTGTAGGATACAAATTTTCTAGCAAGGATTTATGATTCCCTGAGAAATATAGTTCACAAACATTATTTAAATAGACACTACTTTATTTTCTCCAGGGACTTCTCTTTCAACTCATCCTCAACTACCTCAACATCCCTCTCATTTTTTAGTATCTTCCCCTCAATTAATACCTTACTTCCTTAAGTAAATGCCATCATCTCTCATAGTCTTCCATCATACTATTCCTATTCAAACACCATTATACATCATCAATCCATCATGGATAACAAAACCTTGGCTACAAAACTTACAACATCTCTACCTAGTCAAATAATTACTACTTGTATACATCTTTAAAATTGCAACACAAATGGTATTTTCCATCTTCAAGAGAATAAGAATAGATCATTGGAATATAAAACTTCACCTATAAGACAAAGAACTACCATGCAACACAAACACCTAAGCTTCACAGGTAAAGTAATAGTATCTTAGAAGTTCATAATCAAAGTGTTCTGCCATCGCTGCTTATTAATGTCTCTAACTTAGTTTATGAAGCTACTATTTTATTTGCATATGATTTCTCTAAACATTTGTTTACTACCTCCTTTTTCAAGGTATATGATGCCATCTTGTGTGGCTTACGATGACAAATTCCCTTAATCTCTTGCTCCATCATGCGTTTGTGTTCCTCGGCAACTTCAATATACCAATTTGTTTGATGATGATGTATTACTAAAACTCAACATGAGTTTGAATTTGATAATTATTTCTCATGTGCAAGATATATATCACCTAATGATGATTCAAATATATCCCTTACACTTTATAAAATGATGCTTTCTGGATGTTATTGCCATGATTGACCATAGTTGCTCCATGTTTTCTCTATTGTTAAGTCCTTTCCCCATTTGGGCATCATGTTATTTTATTTATAATTTATTAAAGGAAATTCATGGTGACATGTTTCAAAATTGATGGCATGAACTAATGTGTGTATGCAAGTATGTACTTGATCTTTCAAAATTTGTGTGAGGATTATCTTTGAAAACATTGCTCCAGCTTTATTGTATATTGTTGGGTATTTTATTGAGCTTTAGTTCTTCAAAAATTTAGCCAATATTAATTAAAGATCATAGTCTTTGAAATGAGATTCTTTCAGTATAGACTGGTTCTATGTAGGCTCATTATCTCTTGTTGATTGCAGTAGGGAATGTTTTATAGATCTTTGTCCTTGGTGAATATTCCAGCACTACTCTCAACATACTCTTTGAGAACGTGAAAACTTATTTGAGAATGTGGAACTTATCTCTGTATGTTTAATCAATAATTTAACTTCCTTGAACTCTAACTATGATGCCCAAGTTCTAAAAATATGTGAGTATGTTGTCTTAGCAAAATCTTATAAGATTTAGATACCCATGTTGCCTCCTATTTCTCAATCCTTGGCAACAATGTGTCATTCAAGTTTTGTTAAGAAAATGCTATACAATGAAAAGTATTGACAACCATCTCACTAATTATTTATCTACCCTTTTCTTTATTCAATTCAACAACCAATCCTCCTTTATCCAAATAAGTATAACTTCAGCTACTTCTTTCTATTTTTCAACACAAAGGGATGCCCAAAAATTTGAAATTAGGGCTCCATCACCCCCAAGGTAAACCATTGGGTTGCAACAAAGTGGGTATCAAGATATCTAAAAGGGACACATGACTATGACATTTTGCATAGAAAAAAATAAAGATCCTAGGTTGGTTGCTTTCATAGATTTAGATTGGGCAAGTTGTATTGATGACAAGAAGTATATATCTAGATATGTTTCAGTCTTGGTATGGATGCAGTCACATGGACAAGTAAGAAGCAACATGCAATAGCTCTTTCCTCCAAAAAAGTAGAGTATCCAGGAACTATCAAAGTAGCATGGGAACAGTGAAACAATTTGGCTTTGATGGATGCTTTCTGACAAGAAAGAGTCTTAACCCTTGTTTTGTTACAATTAAGTGATGCTAAAGCTAACCAAGAATTCATTTCTTCCACGAGCATAGAAAAAATGTGGAGCCTCATTGTCATTTCATAAAACAAATTGTAGGAGATGAATAAGTGTTGTTTTAGCTTGTTTTAACTAAGGATCAGATGACAAAAAATCATATCAAGTCTTTGAGTCGAGACAAATTTGTAAAATTCATGACAAACTTGGTGTAATTAGTTGATTGATCATTAAGGGAGGGTATTCAAATAATATTGTAATGTATAGTTTATAATGGTCTATTAAGTTATTAGGATAGACTTTAGGAATATTCTTTTATTCATTTAGTTAAGTTCTTATCCTCTGCTTTTCTTACATGTAATTATATCCTTTATAGATAGATCTTTGTAATGTCTTACTCAAAGAGAATTTCTCTTAAATATTAAATATCTTGGTAACCATTCTGTGTTCAATTCTGTTAGAAGCACACTCCTAAATAGTTTATAAGTGTCCAACATCTTGGGAGTTTTGGTGATGGTAATAATATGAAAGTTGAAACCAATCACTCCATAATGGTCTCTCTTACTTGGTGCAGTTCTCGTCTAGGAGTTTTTTGGACAGTTACGGGAAGTTGTAGGAATCTATGGCATACAATTTGTTTGGTGGAAATTAGTTTCCTATAGAGAATAAGATGCAAATATTCTTTTCCAAAATATATATCCCCACTCAATATGGGGAAATTGTAATTTTTGAGATGGTAATTGGCATTGATTGTGCAACTAAGCTTAGTCATACTAGAAGGGTGTCCAATTTTTTCCAATTGAAGTACAAGGCCCATGTAATTTCTTCTATTTTGAAGGGAGATTGTTTCCTCATAATCAAAATGCTCATCTGATGTCGATAATTTCTTCTCTAGAGTATAGAAGATAATGTTTTTTTTCAAAAAATGACCTTATAGCTTTAACTCCAGTTATTAACTTTGATGCTAAAATAGTTTTTCAACTTACAGAAGCTACCTCACCCATTCCTTACATATGAAGCCTGTAGATCTACCATTGTAATGGTAACTACAGCCTGTTGATGCAACATTTTATGGTTGCTTCACCATTCTAGAGCTTCACTTAAATCTACCAAAGCTCTAGAATTGATTAGAAAGTTTAGTAAGAATATACAAAGACTAGAACTGTAGTGTTCATGGCTTCAAATAAGAAGAAGCCAAAATATCAGCAAATCTACATTTCTAATGCTTGAATAATATTGAGAATGTTTCTTTGTTTGATCAAAATGTTTGAGGAAAAGCACAAGGACCTGATAAGAAACAATATACAGTACAATTATCTTGAATGATGAGGGTGTCCTACAAGTGTGAGAAAATATTGTTAAATTGACAAATAAAGTTTTCACCTTTCAAAACACTATTTATCTCAAAGAAAGTATAGGGGGATCTTTTATAGAATTTTACAAAATTTGTAGAAAAAATGAATTCAACATATGTGCCTTGTTAGCTTTTCCAACTTTTGTAGGGAGGGACTTCCCCTAGCCAGACTAGGTGATTCTTTTTCCCATGAAATAAGCAAAGATACGCCTTGAAATATGTTAAATAAAAAAAAATTAGACCTTTTGTTCATGAGAATCACTAATTTATATTTTCAACTTATACTTTTTAGAAGGATTATATGTATGATGCAGAGGGCATCTCCTATTGTGTTGAACTCTTAATCAATGAAAATATATATTCCAAGGCTTTGATTCCATATCAACTTTATTTCCCATAATAGAGACTCATATCCATCTTGCAACTTATACCAGGGATCAAGAGTGTCTATCATATTCTATGATATTACAATTTGAATGAATTCTAACAAAAAATGGGTGTTAACTATTCACAACAATTGACATTTTGAGTCTAATTGTATTAAAACTTTTCTCAGCTTTGATATTCATTATTTCTTTTGGAAAATTTTAATTCTTATTATAATTAGAAGATCCTATTTATAATGTGTAATGCTTTTATAATGAAAAGAGCCTATTTATAATGTATAATGGGGAGTTGAGATAGTTTGTAGGACTGGTCATCTCGTGGAGCCTTTAATTGCTAACTTAGAGTTATCCCATAAAACTATTTATAACATGAAGTCTCTTCTTACCTTATTCCTTAAGGAATTTCCCCATAACAGTTTTTATAATCTTTCAACTAAATGCAGATATGTAAAAAGTAGAAACAATGAGTAGCTATTGCATGATCTATGGGATAACAACACTATAAATTATTGTGATCCTAAAATTAAATCAAATAGATTTCCAATAGTACCCTATGACCTCATAGATTGGAGATTATTTAATGATACTTACAAATTTTTCTCGAGAACATTGAACTACAAGTCAACAAGACAAACATATCTTGGAAAAGTGATCATGAACATAAATTTGGAAAAATTGTTTATCCTTTCAATTTTTAGAATGAATCTTTAATTGGCGAGGCCAAGTTAGATCCATCAAAACTAGTAAGTAGAGAATTTTGTATGCTATCTAATAAAATGGATGATGTTTCTTGTATGTAAAGGGCATTTTGTAATTTATCTCAAAGCTTCTTAATGATTTTTCTGGCTGTGATGTGATAGTTGAGTGATCAAGAAGATCTTATTGTGTGGATGCGTAGATCAATGCTCCCAACATTTAGAAATTTGTATGGAAGAATTGAGCTAGATCTTGAAGCTGATGGTTACATTAGAGTAGTGATTCAAAATAAGTATAATACATATAGCTTTGGTGGCAAGAAAAGTCTGGTACTTTCCACAACAAGCTAGCTCTGGTAAAATTGATACTCTAGGGAAAGCATATGTTGTCATTGGGACTCCATGCATTTTATTGGCAGTTCTTTACTTCATTTTGCACATGAAATTTCCACGATAAGCCTCTTCTGTAATATGTTGCAAGTTGTTTTCCACATCTTGCTGAATGAGAATCCTCATCTTCAGTTTTATTTACTTTAATATAACAATTCTACATTGTGTTTTGAGTGTATGCTATTTTTTTGTTTGTAGTGTTGTTGATCGTCACAAATATGATAAGTGAAGTCAACCAACATCATGGAGCAATGTTGCCCTGCTCTAGTTTATTATATAAGGCTTAAGCAATTATTGTGTTACTGAATTTGAAGATCCTAAAAAAGAATGACTTTGGATGTTGTTTTAAAGCATCTAAGGGTTGTAAAAGGTAATTTTGCTATTTTGCACTCCAATACTCGACTATTGTGTAGGTAATTCAGCCATGTCTTCAAAAAGATATTATGAGACAATTGATCTTTATACATTGGAAATATCTTTGTCTGGAGATAATGATGTATATTATTGTAACAGGTATGCATATTCCTTTGAAAAGGGGCTTTATATTTCTTTTTATTTTGATCTAGCATCATGATGTTTCCTATATTTGCATTTTATAGGTAAAGTTTTTTTTTTTAAGAGGCTGACTTTTTTTTTTTGTATACATTTATGATATTATTTGATTGAAATTATTCTAATTTTCATCAAAAAAAAATTTTTTATGTGTCAATAGTCTAGATGATACTACACTACCAACTTTTTGTGAGCATGGATCTGTCTATAATATAGTTCATAACTTCAAGTCTTCATATATCATCTTTAACCTTTGGTGTTTACTATAAAGACAAAGCAACACAACCTTTCATTTTCTCTAATTAATTTGATTGGCACCAATGAATCCTGGATTTGTTTATCTTTAAATCTCGTGTACTTTTAAATGCCTATTTCATCAACCCTATGTATGTTGTGTAACATAAATGTGCTATTAAAAATAGAATTTAGACATCTAGTACATGTTCAAGAGTGCCATCTTTAAACCTCACCCACACCAAGATTATATGTCGGCATTGACATCAAAGGTTGATGAGCAATGTCTTCTAGAGGATTATTCTAAATATTAAAGAATTTGTTTGAGATGCTTATGATGGTTATGTGTTTACTTCAGCAACTTGTCCTCTTCCTTGCCAAGTTAAACGTTATGCCTTGTCAACATTTTCCAAAAGGTGAGAATACATATGAACCTTTGATGATCAAGGTCATATAAATTCTAGAGGATAATTCTGAATAATAAAAGAATTTTCTTGAGGATAATTCTGAATAATTCTAAATAAAAAAAACACAGATCTCTGCTCTGCTCTACAATTAGTATGTCTAATATTTCATGAATGCTATTTGTATATCAGCAGTATTAAAATACTAAAACAAGCATTAGATACTTGAAGAGAGAGTAAGACACAAAGTTAAGCCAAATTATGTGGAGCATGTTCATTTTAGACATTCTCAACAAAATCAATGCAAGATAGAAATAGGTCAAAAATTCATCAACTTTTCAATTAGTGCCTTCAGATATTACTCAAGTGACATGGTGGTAGCAACCACTAGGATTATTTGTTCAATGTGATCTCATGCACTCAATTAAATTGAACAGCTGCAAAGAAGAGCATGCTTTTTTGAATTTGAAGAGCAATTACTACTTAGAATAATATCTTCAAAGGAACCTAATGATGGGAACCTGAATGATTGTTGCACCTGCTAGAGAGTCTTTTTAACTATTTTGTCCAATTGGAAGCTAAGAATAATTTATACTTATGCTATATTTTATTTCACAACTATTTAAAAGCAATTATCAGTACATGTTTCAAAAATAATTTTACAACATATTTTTTATTTTTAACTTTTTCATGGAACTACTTCACTCTGAAAATCTTCTATGTTCTTTAAGCAAAACATGCACCTGATATTAGGCCACTAAATTAGACCTGCAGATATTAATATTTAAATCATATATAAATTAACCCTAGCAATTATTATTTGATTAAATTTTCTTCACTTGCAATTGGGTTATTGAGGATAGGGAAAGCCTCTTGGATTGGATTGAGCTTGGAGTCATTAAAGCAATGAAATCATTGATAGTAACCCTCTCAAATTTTTTTGATATAGACATGAGATTAATAACATATCTCTTTGATGCTTACAATCCAGATACTTCCAAGTAGATTTTTCTCATTCCAGGTGTGGCATTCCTACAACATACAAAAATGTTAGTGCTAAATTATTTTGGTTATCTAAAGTCAAACATTGGATGTAGTTCTAGTTTGTAGAGAGGAGTAAATGAAGTTGAAACTCCAGGGCCATTGTTCTTGTTCCCAACCACATAGAAGGGAAAAAAATCAGTTGTAAAGAGACTTGTTGTAGTCTTATAAATAGAATTCATCTCATTAATTGAGCTAGGATTTACTGGTGACTTCAACAGTGCTTCATGCTACCAAGATTGCACAAAAGTTGCAGTGGATCCAGTCATGTTTCAATATTATTTCTGCCATCAGTGTGGAAGGAGAGTCCACCAGTTTCATTGTTTCTACCAAGAATGCAACAACTATAGCCTGATACTAATATTGAATATATCATGGAAGGAGACACATATTGGCGATGCAATCCTACAAATGATACTAACCAAGTGTGTCACAAGTATAGTGGATATTTGATATTCTCGATGATTTATCTTATTGAGTTAGTTATGAATTCTTTAGATATTTTAGAATGATGAAAATTATTTTTAGAATTATTACCCTATAGATAACTTAATGATAGTCTTGGAAAAACTAATTTAAACTAAGAAGAAATATGATTCCTAAAGTGGTAGTATATAAGTTATTATAGCTTGTTCTCTTTAAAGAAATAAAATAAATTGAATGTTTTTTTATAAAGCATAAATTATTTTGATATCCATTATTGGAGTTACAAACCTTAATGTTTTTGATAAAGCAAAAGTACAATTAAAATTGTGATAAGATAGGAGTTTTATTTATTTCCATCTCTTTTTACTTTTCCTTGTCCTCAATTCTTCATATAATATACTTCTAAATATGCACTTGAAAAGGGCTATATAACATTTTCTATCTTGGATTAGCCTCTTATATGTTTTGGTGTTGTCTAACAAAGCTCTGTTTTATTAGAATCTGTAGCTGTGGGATCCCACATGCAAGATCTTGGCCTCTGTGATGGTAGTGATAATGGTGATGGTTTTAATATGTTAGATGTTGATCTCACATTTGAAAACTATGAAGATGTATTTGGTAGTTCACATGATCAGTCTAATTCACTGTTTGAGGACACAAGTGCAGCTTGCTCTAACATGGAGAGGGATATTTCTCTTGTTGAGTTGAGTGGTCACATTGACAATACTCCCAAGGTTTGTTTGCTAAGAATGTACCTCTGGCTAGTATTTTTCTCTTGCAATTGCATCTGGTGTGTTCTCCCTTCTAAAATTTATACACATAGGATAAATTTTTATTTTGCAATCACTGGAGACCACATTGTTTGGCCAAATATGAAGAGGAGACTTTCTTGTAACCTATTAATATTCTTTTGATAAACGAGTTACCACTGCTAGTGTCTAACACTCATAAGAAATCACAGTGACTACTTTTCTTCCCTCTTATTTATTGATTCTTCTTCTTCAAGTGACCACATGCTTGAGATTTTTAGAACACTTAATAGTGGTTTTTATTGGGATACTAACTATGTTGACAATTCTCTCTTCAGCATCTAATACCTTCTCATGCACCAGTCTCTTGGGAGACTCAGAAGCACTCACATTATCTTCAACAGAAATGTCAATTGTGTCATTCTTGTACTCCTTGATAGTATCATTTACCAATAACTCACCACATTTTACACCCCTTTGAGTTACTACTTATTTTGGGCTCTCAAAAGAATTCATAGTCTGTTCAACATTAGCTTTCAACAACTCTCCCTTCTTGTGCTCACCCTTATATCCCTTCCAAGCAACCACTTGTTTGGATGTAGATTTGGAAACATTGATAGCGGTGTCAATAGGAACATCAGTTCCAATGTTTTTGATCTCTTGAGAACCTTTAGTAACAACTGACTCTTTCTTTTTCCCACCACGTCATCCTCTTCAATTAATAGTAGGTATATCAAAAACATCCTTGAAGCTAGCATTGATCACCTTCTCCTCATTGTGACTACTTTTATGTCCCCTTCGAGTGACAACTTGTTTTAGGCATTGCAAAGAAGTTGACATGGGTTCATTTGAGACACAAAAGGCATTAAATTTATCCTCTTCATTGCTAGTTTTCAAATCCTCTTTATGCTCACCCTTATGACCCTTGTGAGTGACCACTCCTTTGGGAGATTCAGAAACATTCATAGTGGCTTCAACAAGAACATCAATTATAGTGTTCTTGGCCTCCTCAATACTATTAGTTACAAATAGCTCTCCCTTCTTGCCACCCTTTCATCCTCTTTGATTAACATTAGGTTCATTTGGAACATTAATCACATCAATCTTGTATTCTTTAGAGCTAGCATTCATTAGCTTCTCCTCCTTGAGGCTACATTTTTGTCCCCTTCAAGACACGACTTGTTTCAAGAACTCCACAGAAGTTGAAATGGGTTCAACTAAGACACAGACTACATTAAACTTATCCTCTTCACTACCAATTTTCAACACCTCCTTCTGTTGACCCTTACAGCCCTTGCGAGTGACCACTCCTTTGGGAGATTCAGAAGCATGCACAGTGGGTTCAATAGGAACATTAGGTATAATATTCTTGGCCTCCACAAAACTATTGGCTACCACTAGCTCTCCCTTCCTCCCACCCTTCCATCCCCTTTGATTAAGAGAAAATTCATCTAAAACATTTACCACATTAATCTTGTCTTCTTCAGAGCTAGCATTTGTCTACATCTCCTCCTTGTGGCTCGACTTTTGTCCCCTTCGAGTCACAATTTATCTTAGGGACTTTAAAGAACTTGTAGTAGGCTCAGTTAAGACAAAAGCTACATCAACCTTATCCTCTTTACTATTAGTTTGCAACATCTCCTTCTTGTGCTTAAGCTTACAACCCTTTCGAGTGATCACTCGTTTGGGAGATCTGGAATCATTTTTGATGGCTTCAACAATAACACGAGTTACTATATTCTTGGCCTACTCAATACTATTTGTTACAATTAACTTTTCCCTCCTTCTACCCTTTTGTTCTCTTTTTCTCACTGTTGGTTCATCTGAAACATGAACAATATCAATCTTACTTTCTTCAAAACTAGCAATCACCTCCTCCTTTTTTTTTCCTTAAGTGTTACATCCTTTTTCAAGCACATGGAGGAATTTGAAGTGGGTTAAACTAAAATACAAACTACATTGACCTTAACCTCCTCACTACTTGTTTTCAACAACTCCTCCTTTTTGTGCCCTCCTTTTTGTGAATTACGTGTACTATCAATAAATATATGGGGTGGGTAAGTTGAAATATTCCAGTTCCTTTTCTGATTCTTGAGGCTTGTCTAGTACTGGTAATCTTTACAAAGTCTTTCACAAGTACTAAATGCATTGGTCAATGAGCAATGTGGATAATTGAAATTTTAAAATATTGGGCATGGTAATTTAGTGTTGATGCTCACCGAATCCTTTATTTTTTTGATAGATAGATCTTTGTTGAGTTTGGTCCTATTGATGACATATATCATGAAAGATGAAAAGAAATAGAACAAAGGTGGGGTAACTTCTACTGTTTTTAATAGTTTGATTCATAAAAGTGTTTCAAGATTGATATTGGCTTTGTTAACTATTAAATTATATGTGTAGGATGTGCATTTGTTAAATATCCATCTAGAGAAATGGATGTGGTAGCTATTAAAAAATGATATGGAGCTTTTACAATGAATGTAAACATTGTGTTTTCAATTGCTAATATTTCCTTCAGTGGGTGCTTATTTTTTATATAGTTCTCAAATGTAAACTACATTTTAGCCTTATGCAAATGTATTGTTTGAGGGATGCAATCAACCTTTGATTGTATGATTTGTAGAGCCTAAAAGACCCAAATTTGGAGATGCAAGGTTCAGACTTCCATTTATCTTGTAACCTAAAACATGTTACATCAATATGTATCTTGAAATACTAGTGTATTCCCAACTTATTTCAGGAGTTAATTTTTTTGTTATATTATCTAGAAATGGCCCTATGTTCAGAGGACTAGGCTTTTTTGATGAACAATAGAGGCCATTTGGATCTAGGTAAGCCATCAGTAATTTAATATGTTTGAGTTGAAGGCTTCAAATAATGTATTTAGTAGAATCATTTTGTTGCTCATGTAGGCCTATTATGAGTGGTGGAGGCCACACAAGAGGATGGGGTGCACCTGGAAACTAGCGGCCCATGGGTGTAGCAAATATGAGAATACCATCCCCACAAGTTGGATAACATCCATATGAAAGGCCATCAACTCCCAATGGAAGATCATGACTTGTCAGAGGACATTAACCATTGGTAAAGCCATTCGAGTATCACTTTGTAGATTATATTATTTATATATATTATAAACATTTGGGAGTTTCCATTAATCTTTTTGAGAGTTCTATCATTATTTAATATAGACAAATTCTCATTTCCCCGATGGAAGCTCCAGAAGAGTAGATAGATCCATGTAGAAGACTTGCAAATCTTAGAATGCAAGCTGCCAAGCTCGAGAAAGGAGTGGTAAGCTTGCAACTAGCTTCTTTGTACATGTATGGTTTTGATGTGTTTCTAAATCATCATTTTACTTTTAACTTTACTATTGATATTTTAGAAGCTATTCTTTCGATAGGCTCCTTTTGAGGAGAAGCACTGCCACTACTTTGATTTCCAAAGGAGAACCAACCAACTTCCCATTCAAAAGGAGGTGTTTTACACTTTATTATTGCAAGCTTTCTTTTTGTAGAATCTTTATACTTCCCTTTTCCCATTTTTTTGATATTATCCATTTCAAATTATATTAGTGTTTATTTTTCCACAATGGAAGTCTTGTTTAATTATTTCTTTTTGTACTTCTACTTAGTCAATGTCTCGACTGAAGGAATTCAATTCTATGCTGTTTGAACTTCTTAATTAATTCATTAAATTTTATCATTCTTATTTGTACTCATTTAAAATCTTGACACTTCATCTGGGAGGCTCAAATTGTAAAAGTGAGTTGGTCTTGATGTCAATAAGTTTTTAAGAAAATTACAGTATGTTTTTGTATCTCTTTCTATAGATGATTTTCATGCTTATCATTAATTGACTTCCTTTCACATGTACAGGATGATGAGGTAGATTACAAGGGTGTTCTACATCAAGATGGGTTAGTTTTAATGTTTTCCACTCTTGATCAGTTGAAGGTGAATTTTAGATATAATTTTTTGTTCTATTCAATGATAGTTGCTATAATGTCTCTGTGGCCCCAAATAGTTGCTGAGGTGTAAGATTTCATTTGATTATTCTTAAATTCCTAGTACATGAAATGTGAATATCTTAGCTTTGACTCTTTTTTATATAACTTTTTTGGGTGCTATATTGAGAATGAAATGAAACAAATAATAATTTTTTATGTATTCTTTAAAGGGTGCTAGCTCAATGGAAGAGCACCTGCTTTACAAGCAGGAGGATGGTGGTTCAATTCCATCGTGCCCTATTATGACCAAGTACACTACCAAATATGTGACTAAATATACTATTGAATATGCTACTACATATGTGACCAAATATCCTATTAAATATGCTACTAAATACACTATCAAATATGTGACTAAATATGCTATTGAATATGCTATTAAATATGTGATCAAATATACTATTAAATATGCTACTAAATACACTACCAAATATGTGAGTAAATATACTAAATATGTGATTAAATATGCTACTAAATATACCACTATATATGTGACTAAATCCACTATCAAATATACAACTAAATATGTGATTAAATCGATGATCAAAATCAGTGATCAAATAAGTGACTAAAATCATTTAGTAGTATATTTAATAGCATTATAAATGACTGGATATTAACTACTATTAGTCACATGACTGATTTTAGTCACATATATACAAATTTTAGTAGTTGTGGAAGTTTCTTCATGATCTCATCACCATTACATGATCTCATCAACGTACATTTCACATAGAGTTGTGGAAGTTTCTTCATTCTCAATTTTTCTTAATTGACTCAAATCAACCATTAGAATAATGACACTTTTGAATAAAAAATTTGTAGCTACAATAAATATTAAAAAAATAGATTTGGGTTTGGCCTTTGACTTGGTTAATCCTATAATGCACAAATTAGGCCTAAATTAGCATTTGGGCCCAGTTTCTAAAGAAACTCTTTGCCAGCCAACTTCTCTTATCAATTTTCTTGTTGGATAATCTCTACTAAACATGCCTAAGGACATTAGATCCACCATTGGTTCACACCCACACCCTATGTGATCTCTCTACAACACCAATTTACTTGTTTCCTTGCTTGTCACATGGTCATGCCAAGCTTGGGGCATCATCTTAAAAATTTAGGACTTGATGGAATTGTTCATACTTATTTGCATCTTTTAGTACACACTATAGCCTAAAATTCGCCATGTTTGGGCCAAATCCCATGATGGAATGTTAGGTTTCCATGAATTAGTTTCAAATCCTAGGGTATGGTATTTCAAAATTGTTTTCACCAAAAACACTATAACTCACTCAAAAATTTACTTAATGTGTTCAAACCAAGTGTAATAGAAAGAAGATTCATGTTTCTATTGGATCATGCCCATGGCTTTAATCCACTAATTAGAATATGTTTGTGTAAGTGCAAGGAAGCAAGAAAAACTCTATAAATTATTGAACAATCCAACCAAATATTCTAGGTCAATCACCAAAACTTCAAGTTATATGAGAAAACATCTTAATGGGTCTTATAATATCCTCCTACATTAATTCCAACCAGCCCCAACTAATTTTTAAATCAATTAGCCATTGGGTTTCAAATTGCAACAAAAGTTGTCAAAGTTATAAAGCAAAATTGGCAACTTTTGGTGCATTATGCATTTGACCAATCAATCTAGCCCATCAACCTTACAAATAGGTCACATATAACCAAAAACATTAGAAAAACATGTTTGATCCCCTTCTACACAACTTTGGTGGCCATTGACCAAGGTTGACCATGTAGGTCCTAATGGGTGAAATTCACCAAATTGGCTTTATTGGTCTTATTACAATGTAACTACTTCATTCTAATGAACTTCACAAGAGCTTATTAGATCTTATGACAACTTGAGGGTATGCAAGTGTTAGGATCCTCCAAAAATCCCTTAGGTGCTTTTGTACCATATTAGAATCTATATATTTCTCAATATAAATATGACAAGATAATTTGTAGGATCGTAGTACTCAATATAGTTTTCCAATGAGTACAATTATGAATTTATTTAGTTTCATTAGTTATTATTGTCATGTTTGTAATTATCATATTTATTTCAACATTTGTTAAGAGTTATATTTTATACACGTGGAAAATAATGAAATAGATTAAAAAATAAAAATATATGTGCACTAGGTATTGTTTTCCTATTTCAACAAAAATAATAATCTTGATTTAGATATGTACAAAAAAGTTATTGGATACAAAATAATCCTTCTCTATATTATATTTAATCATACTCTCAATGTCACAAAAAATGCCAAAAACATTTTTAAAAAATTGTGTTAATTTGAAAAATACTTTATTAATTTCCTTAAGGAAAGTACTTTTACGATTTATAGTTGAAAACTCAACTCTTGATGCTTTAACATTATAGGTGATTGAAACTGAAAATTTGATTCAAAATGTTGATTTCAATGACTTACCTTGACCAAAAAATAGGATGCAATATTACAGGTTCATATACCATCATTGTAACTAGGATTAAAAGGAAAGAGTTCAGTTAAAGGGGTCATAATCAAATTACTACTTATATGCATTTTAAGCTAAATTGTTAAATTTGAATTAACTTACTCCCAAAAACATCACAACTTCAATCTTGACTGCAATGAATTGACTTTCCATGCATAGTTCAACTATAACATGTAGAATTGAACTATTTGATATTGGACTTCTAAAAAGGTTGTGCCTTCCCAAAGTCTAATGTATGCTAATATTTATGATTAATGATTATTGAAAAATACCTTTCAACATTATTGAAGTATGAAGGTCAAGTTCTCCTTGCTCAACTCTCTTGAGAAACCAATTTTACAACCTTGGGCCAGTGTTGGTAGTTAACAAGCAAGGGTCCAACCATATAGAAGTAATTTATAATGCAAATGCAAATTCTTTATAATTTCCCAAAACCAAATGTTTCTAGGAATGTTATTTGTAACTATTTATGATATTCAAAAGGTTGATGCATGAAATTGTTCAAATGAATGTCTTTAAATTCCAAGATAGAACAAATAATCACATAAACGTGTACCAAGTTGGTTCCCAATGGTTAATAAGAAATAGTAAGAGACAACAATGTTGAAATTTGAAATATGCATTTTGAACCAAATTCATCCCATATAGGCATGAATTTGCATGTTGCAAGATTGACAAAAGGCAAGGAATGCAAGATCTTGGATCATAGAATGGATATGCTCCTATGAGCTACTAATAAAACAAAGCTTTGAAACACACAAACAAGATAAACATAACATTTGAATATATCAAAATGCATGAAAACATGAAATTTTTTTTTTTTATGAAATAAGTTAAATTAATCACAACAATATAATACATATTACTGCGTAATCATATAAAGACATACCATCAAAATAAATAAAATATAAATATAAATATACAAATTCCAATTTTATAACACACATATATTCTCTCACATATTTGAAAATAACAAATAAAATTAATTAATTAATATGAAATTTTCACACTCTACCGTATAACACATATATTTATTTCTAAATCATTCTCAATAACCATCATCATGAATATATATATATATATATATATATATATATATATATATATATGAATATATATATATATATATATATATATATATATATATATATATATATATATATATAAACAAGCAAAATAATCCTAAACAAATAGGAGTTGAAGTAAAATGAAATTGGATTATCTATTCTTGACCTTGTAGTGTTAAAAGTCTTCTATTCGATTCTATAGGCCAGGGGCACCCTTTGCTTCCTCCGTCAGATTACATCACTAAATTACACAATCAAATTAGGATTCTAGAAGCTGGAATGCTTCAACGCTCTATCACCCAACTATGGCAGTTCAAACAAACATTAACTATTTCTTCCACACGCAGATCGAAAGTCAATCGTCTCTGCTCTTTGATCTTCGCAAGACGGGTAAGATATGGGACTGAACTTTTCTGTTTCAGATTTGAAACCTCTTTTTTTGTCATATATAGCCAGGCATTTAGTTGAGCTATGCCCACAACCATGAAAATTTAGGATGTTGTTGCTTCATTTTGTTTCTCTGTTTCATTTCTAGGGTTTTATAATGTATATCTTGTTTTGGGCGGATTTCATGGGGAATCAGATCCATTACGGAATTGAATATTTTTTCACATTGTGTTTAATGTCCTCGTTCCTAATGCAAGGCACGCGTGAGGTTTGAATTTCCGATTTGGTGTTGTTTTTGGCAATGTATCAAAATATGTGATGAATTGTTCTGATTCAAATGTCTGACTTTTATTGAAGGTGGTGTTTTTTGGCAATATATCAAATCATGGGATGTTTATTTCCGAGTCAGCTGTCTGAATTTCGTTGAAGAATGTTCCCAATTTGTTTTCAGCAGGAATTAATTTCTTTTGTACAGAATTTATGATCCTTTGCATTTTAACCAAAACCTCTAGAAAACCCATCGTCAAACATGAATTGATGAAAACTGGCGCATCATAAATATGGGTGATTGGCCTGAGTCTAAGGTTTTTGGCTCGAGACTTAGGGTTTGGCTTGAAACTAAGGATTGATCCTTGATCCACAAATTCATCACAGGGTTTGAATTTAAATGAGAAATAACAGAGATATCCTCAGAGATTTGGAAAGACAAATCAATCTCTCAAAAATACAGATTGATATCTGCATCAGTACCCAATGACTTTTTGGTTAACGGATTGTGGGCTTGATCCCATTGCAATCTAAAGCATAATTAGTTTTATGTCATATAGTATCGTGATTGAAATCAGTAAATTAGTACGTGGTCTTTTGCAGGCCCTTTCAAGATAACAGTTTTAATGAACATGAGATTTTCATAGTCTATGAGATAGGTTGGAAAAAAATTTCATGCATTTTATTTTCATAAACTTTGCATTTCACACTCTGCGATCTAACTCACTAATGGTAGATCGCGAAATAGATCCCAAATTTTTTAACTTGATTACAACTTTGTTAGATAAACACCTCAAAGCAGCGAAATACAGTTAATGGGATTCTTTGGGTGCACACTGCACAGAGATTGACTGTTCCTTATCTTTGAGCAGGGGCATAGATTGCATAGACGTGATTGAATCAATTGCTTTTGCAGTCGGGTAAATGGTCGGTATATTGGGAAAATCAGGTTGGTTTGAATGCTCTCCTGGATAGGGTCAGTGCTCAACTGCTAGGTGACTCAGTTCCAGCCATGAGAGAAATACTGACAGTTCGCTGGAATTAGGCAACAATTCCCAGTTGACTCATAGTTTGGAGGAAAGGAATTCCCCTATTGCCCTATTGTGGTGTGTGCCATCGCTCTGTGTGATTACCAATGATGGAAGCAAGAATTTGGAGCAATCTGCCTGAGGATCTGATAGATAGAATCCTTGCAAAGCTACCGGCAGAATCCTTTCTCTCTCTTAGGTGTGTGTGCAAGAGATGGAATGCTCTTCTGTCATCACCGAGCTTTCTTTCACTGTGCAGCAAAATATCACACAGGCCGTGGTTGGTAATGTTGAAGCGCCGAGATCACAGAATTTGCAGGACATATGATAGCTTTCTCAGTAAGTGGCACATCATATCCCTCTCATTTCTTCCTTATCAAACAGCAGAAGTTGTGGGGGCCTCAGGTGGCTTATTGTGCTTGAAAACCCAATTCTGCCTTTCTGTTTGCAATCCCCTAACAAAAATGTGGAGAGAGCTTCCCTACAATTCATTTGAACGTAATTGGAACTCTGTTGCAATGGTGGCTGGAGAAGGCCTTCAGGGCTACAAGATTTTAGTGGCAGGTACCTGTTTTGACAGGAGGACAGAGATCTATGACTCAGTAAGTGATACCTGGAAAAGAACGGACGATGTGCCAATGCAAACAAATCTGAGATATGACACAACTTTCTGTGATGGTGTCATATATTTTAGCACATCAGAGGCATTTGGGGCTGTGGGGTATGATACACAAAGAGGGTCATGGAGAAGGGTGCAAGCTACCGCACCCATACCATTGCCGGACTCACTTGTATGCAGTCGTTTGGTAAGTTGTAGCAATCGGCTTTATCTTGTTGGTGGAGTTGGAGAGAATGGGATTTCAAGGAGCATCTGGGTGTGGGAACTGAATGAGCACAGAACAGAATGGAGGGAGGTCCAGAAGTTGCCAGAGGTGATGTGCAAGAAATTCCTTGCAATTTCTTACCACAATTATGACCAAATATGCTGCATAGGTCATGAAGACTACATCTGCCTTTCCTGTTTTGCATCACCTCAAGTTCTTGTTTACAAGTTGCCACGCCGGACATGGCATTGGCTTCCTAGATGTCCATCTATAGCTGATGAAGCAAGTTATGGCTTCAAATGGTTTTCTTTCACTCCCAGTTTATATGCATTGGTCTAGTTTCTTTGCCTTGTTGGCAATCATGAAATTTAATGAGGATTCCAGGTTGCAGTGTTGACCATTAGTCTCCTTGCAGCCTGATTATGCATGGCTTAATCAGTTTTTAAACATATGAACATTGTCACAACAGTATTTATCCAGGCAATTTCAGAATAAGTTAAGTTCAGCAGTTGTGGGATTTTGACTGCAACTGAATTATTGAAGTAGCTATAATATATCCCATAGGCTTGTTTTTTGTGTGATCCCGTTATCGCTGAGGTTATATTTGAAAATTTGATACTTGTGAAAGGCAGTTAGTACTGTAAGAAATGTGATTGAAAATATGCTTGACAGGAATAGATGGATGTCAAATTCAAACCCTTAGCTACTGTTTCTGATATCAAGTATAACTTAAAGAGCATTGTATAATAATTTTTATGATCATGCAACACTGATACCAAGTATCATGCTAAGTTGATGTGATGAATTTGATTGATGCATGAATTGTAATTTGGGTGGTCATTGGACTGGTTTCGAAGCAATCAATTATAGGATGTTCTTATCTACAGAGTGGCCTGATATTTAATGTTAAGGGCTTTCCAAACCTCTGTCCTTTCATAGCATATTACATTGTTCTTGTATTATGGCAATTAGACGTGTCTAAATTTAACATAATTTAAAAATGTTTGTCCTCCGAATTGGAAATCATTATTAGTGGCTCTCCACTTTTTCCTTGGATCTACACATCATTTTTATACAAATTTGGCATCATTGGTGGCCAAGTTCATGATAACAAAATGAAACCTCGTGGCTTCAAACTCAAAATTGACAAATTCCTTGTTATTGTCATTTCCTAGACGAAAAGACACCCAATTCCTCAACAACTGCAACCTATTCATGCACTTCCAAATCCTTAATAACTGCAATCTATTCATGCACACCCAATCCTTAACAAATTCAACCTATGCATTCACAAACCACTAAACTCAGACAAAAAGCCAGTAGACCTACACCACCCACTTATAGTCGTTCCAGTAGATATCTAAATTCCTACCAACTACAACCTATCCACACACAAACCACTAGACAACATCCATAAACAAGAGCCAGTCAACCGAACCAACACCCATTTATAGAAAATCCATTTTTTAGAAAGTCTAGTCTTTTGGAAGTGTGTGCATTCCACAATTGTTGTTTGCTGTTTACTGCCAAGCAGTAATGGTGAAGACACCAATCCTGCCTTGTACCTCCTAAGACAGTTTTTTAACACCTGTTGAGGGATTTTTAGTGACCATCACCAATTCCAATATCACATTCCTCGCAGGGCATTTGTATATTGAAATGTATTGTTTCAGAGTAGGAAAAGAGAAGCGAATTAGACACGCACAACAACACTTCTTGCTGCATGATTGCCAAAATATTGACATACTTTGTGTATCCAGATGATGGCTCAACATTGCTACTGTAGGATTTCAGTTTCATTAACTCAAAGACTTCACAACTGTACGCTTTAGAATTCTTCTGCGTTTTCCTCGCTTTAGAACTATTGCTCATCCATATGCCCATCTCACCCCAACACCTGCTTCACAAAATCCAATTATATTACTTCCTTCGTCATTGCCTATTAGGCCTCTTAACTTCACATAAAAATCCGCATTTTGATAATTTGCTCAAATTGGAACGATAAAATTCACAAATTGGATCCAGAGATTAGAGGTGCACCCGCATAGGTGACCCAGGGCGATATATGATTGGTTCTTAAAATTTGAAGCCTTCGCCTGAATCAAAAACGACCCACAAGATTAGCATATTGTTTTATAAGATCTGTTCCTCGTTTTTATTTGTGGCAAATATCAGCCTCAACGCTAATTATTTAAAGTTCAGTAGTCTGCTTGTTATTTGCATTTATTCAATTAATTGTTGCTTCTATTTATCCTAAGAAATTGTTGCTTCCTGAGAGCATGTTCCCATGCCACTCCTTTAGATTATTTTGGTAGGGAACGGCTGCTCAACAATTATTGGAAATAATTGTGGAGCTTGTGGCCCATTAATATATGTTTTGTTGTTCATTTTAAGTAGCAAACTTAAATTATGAATTAATTGATTAGATAATACTTTTACAAAGATGGATTTAAAAATAAAATGTTTTTAAAAGGGAGGAAAAAAAGTTTGTGGAACTTGGTGTTTATAAGCTTATTTTCAGCCCCTCCTCTTTTTGCATAGCTTATTTTCAATTGCTAAATAATAGCCTCTCCACTGAAAGATTCTAAATTATCCTTTATAGACACTTCGAAATTTCCATGAGAACACTAAACTGCTTAAATATAAGCATAAAATCCACTTAAACAGTCACATGGAAACACAAGGTAATTATCCTACATTTCTCAAAGTCTGTTGTTTGTTAAAATTAAATTATGTTGTAATTAATTCAAGAAGTTTTAAGTTTTAAATCTAGAAAATAGTTTTTAAAATATAGTTGGAATTTTTTGATCTACTTAGAATTCATAATAAAAAGATGTATTTTTTTTGCATTTGATTTCATTATTCTCAAATTCATGCTTTGGGGTAAAATGAACATTTTGCTTCTTTATTTTCTTATGATTATCATACTTAAAGATATCTCACAACTTCACTTAATCAACATGTTTTAAAATTGGGAAAACATTATTTGAATAAAGAAGTTTTCATTTTATACTATGACACATAAATTACTTTTAATATTTTAAAAGTCTTGTACCTGCCATTCAATTTGTGAACTATTTTCACCAAATTAATTTTGGAGCACATTCTATGAACACTTTCCATGAGACTAAGAGATTTATAACATTTTGCAAGAGCAATGTATGTGCCTTGATTCAGTAATTGTGTTTTGTTTGATAGATATTATGTGTTGATTGATGTTCAAATTCCTTTTGCAAAGCCTTTGCTTGTTCACAAGGAGTTTAGAAAAACTTGTGAAATTTGGAAATGCACTTGCGAGTCTCATTTTGCAACAAATCTATTTTGTTCTCTACATAGCCAGTAGATGTAAACCATGAGACCACAAATCAATTATGTTTTTTTACAAATCTCTACCACCTATTCTGCATGGATAAGTGGGGCTCATAATAATTAATATTTGCTCCCTCTTCGAGTGGATTTAGGGGTTCTATTTATTTTACAAAATATTAATATGTGCAATTTCACGAAGTTTTTAGGGTAAGTCCTCATGCAGTCGCTAAAGCTTATTTTGGCTAGCAGTCAATGCTCAAACATTTTAGGAAGAAATTGTGGAGCTAATGGCCCCATGGTCATTATATTTTGCTGCTTATTTTTTTAGTAGTCATCATAAATATTATGTTTGATTTATATTATTGATAATAAACTTCAAAATTAAAACTTAGATGTGAAAAATAAGAGGGAAATCAAATTGTGGTGTCATGTGGGATTTTGTGCTATTTTTTTTAAATAAGCACTTGCTACTTATTTCAACTGCAACTTTTTTATAGATTATTTTTTTATTTTAAGTAGCAGTTGCTCCATAAAAATAGGAAAATATTCCAATTTATCCTCTCTTGCCAATGAAATATGTGCATGGGAACACTCTCACAGCTTAAGATTAAGCAAAATTTGTATTTAAGAAGTTGCATGGGAACATGGGGTTAGATTAACAAACATTATGTATGTATACATGAACCATATACGTATTTAATTCAAACTCGCCCTTTCATTTGGATGTTTAAAGAGCACACATATCCACTATATCCATTTTCAGACAAACTCCTAAACCTAAAATAGAGAACCTACCTATTTGAGTAGAAAAAAATTGCAAAGAGGTCTCCATTTCTCATTTGCCAAACTACAATATGAATAAAATCATTTTCCTGCCTACATAAATAATAGAGCTTCAAACAAGTCAGAGAGAATTGTGGACGTGAAAAAAAAAAAAATGATTCACCCTCAATTCCCATTTAAGTGCAATTGTAATTCATTTTCCAAATCCACCTTTTTAGATGGAAGATTAAAATACTGGTTTTAGGGGTAAAGAAAATTAACAAACTTGTATTATATTTTCATGTTTTGAAAATAAACATAGAATATATCAATTTCAGGATTTGAGAATAACAATTCCATTTCAATTCCACCAAACAAATGAACCTTAAAGGTTTTCCAACTAAATTAGAAGTTGTAAGATCTTCTAAATGAAGTTCATTAGAACTTCATTTCTCCTCATCTTTTTTTGCATACATCCTGACGATGGATCATGTAGTGTGATTTGAAATGTTAATGACAAAAAATATTCATACAATCAAATCCAAAAAATAGTCTAATAATATTGATGGAAATCTAGTAGCTCTAAAAGATCTTATCATTACAATTTAAAAGAGATGATCTCAAGTAACTTTGAGAGTTTTCCCACATCACAAACTTGCAAATTTAAACAAAATAAATAAAGAAAATTAAGGTAAGACTGATAGTAAAGAATGAGCATCACTCATGTTGGATTTGTATATTACAAAATTAAAATTGTCAATGATATGATTAGGATATCTTCCTCAATAATTGAGTCAAATGAGCTATTCATTAACAATTCCTCACTAGGATGTCTGAAATGTGGGTTCTCATATAATCCTTTTGGAAATCCATATTATATTTAATATAGCTAAATAATTAGGTTCTTATGGTCCTTTCTTTTCTATATCATTCTCTAAATTTAGAGGAAGCAAAGTTTTACCTTTGATTTTTTTTTGTCAACAAGTACCATCTTCATGTTAAGCTTGTTAATTTAAATATAAACCACTTAGAGTAGTTTGTTGGGCTTTAAAATCTTCCTACAACTGATCTATAGCCCAAGTAACTTTAGCAACCATTTTTGACATCTCAAAATGAAATCCAAGGTTGAAAGGGAGAATCACATCGTGATTGGGAGGGACAAAAATGATTTTCCAATACCTTTTCGAGAGTAGGCCCTATTCACTACCGTCTTATCCCTCATAGCAATTCCCTGCAGATTAGGTCTACATCTTTTTCTTTTCTTTTTAGAAAGACTTGTACCACCAAGAAAGACTTCCATGACCTTGTTAGAATCTAAGTCCTCATCCTTAGGTGAATATTTAGAGTTGAACTTTGAGCCAACTTTATCCCTACAAGAATTCAATGAAGAAACGAAAGAATTTGAATGGTGGGGTCTCCTCAGATGAAGATTATTGTTGATATTGATAGAGATGAGTTTGGCGAAGAAAGTAAGATGAGGAAACCCCATCCTCAAGGTAAGATAAGGAAATTGAGGATTGGACTATTGTGGACATGGATAATCTGAAAATTAGAGTTCCCAAGAAGAAGATAAATATTGCCACCAATGCAAAGGACAAGGCTAATGTTAATCTAGACTAGCTTATTGATCCTTCAATGCTCATTCTTAGTGATGCCTGTTAGATTGTGGTGACTGATCAGGAAAGTACTGTACATACTTCATAATTAGTGGGGTTCGAGACATCACCCCGAAAAAAATAAAAATTTGGTATTATTCGTAGATTCGCCATTTGTAGATTTGCCACTAAAATTATGGCTAATTTATGGCCGACATGTTATAACCTTAAAGTGGTTTAATACTTGTATAAAAGGGTTTAGGTTTGGGTATTTTTGTGATGTTGTGATGCGAAATTGCTTCTTGTTGCGGTATTGAGCTGTAAGGGATTACGGATTGTAATCAGGTTGTAATCACTAGATTGTAATAATATTGGACTTGCTATTTAGTGGACGTAGCCCAGGGATTGGGTGAACCATGTTAAATCGTGGTGTCTTGTGTTCATTTCTGTGTGATCTATTATTTTCTGTTATTGGTTATATTTGCATGTAGTTTTTTATTTTTGTCTGTGGTTTATCCTAACAATGCCAATAGGGAACGAGGCCCTAATGTTCTATTAACTACTAGAAATAATGTGTTGGACTTCTATAGAGCTATCAAGTGGTCTTTCCATGAATTCAAGGACATAAACCTTAAGATTAGAGTTATGGAGAGCAAGCTAGATATCCTTGATGTTGCAGTTGTTGGTAGAGATTAGGTGGATAGGGTTAACTTGAATGTGGACATGATAGGGAAAGAAAAGGAGGTTGATGACTTCAAGGGGCTAGGTGACTAGATTACCCTATTCTAAAAGAATCATTTATTGAGAATGCTTTGAATATCATAGTTGATTAGAGCTACGAGATCCTTAAGGCCTCCAATGAACATTTCAAGATCCTCCTTGGGAAGCTAGAAAGCTCCAAGAATGATAGAACTATCATTCATGTACCAGATGACAACAATTCCCCCGAGGATACTTAGACTGGCCCTAGCAGAAGGACCAAAGCCAATACCAAGGAGGACACCATTGCTACTAAAGAGGTTCAAGACATTAAAAGGCTGACTAATGATAAGAATAAGTGGTTGAGCTTCTAAAGTACCTCAGTTAATTGTCTTTGTTTTGTCCTTGTTTATTTTGGTGTGTTGTCTTCAGGTTGGATTTTTCATTGCTATCTTTTTTCTTGGCTCTACTTTTTTCTTCTAGTACGCTATATTTTCTTAGTTGATGCTTTTGTTTGGGGGAGGGTGAACAATTTTCTAGTTGGATTGAAACCTCACAAGACTTATATTGAAATTTTTAAGTCCTCTTTTCGACTAGTTTCAATAGAAACTACTTGAAAAAGTGCTTTTGATTGAAAGTACTAAGTTACTTTCAATATAAAGTAGCTTAGTACTTGTGGTCACAAGTAATAGGGTTAATTTTGGGGTTTAAAAACCACTAAAAGCCCAAATCACTTTCATTGTGACTGTGGGACTTTCGATTGGAGGTTAGCTGAGATGGGCATCTAAATGATTAGACATCAAAATAGGTCAGTTTTTATTGTCTTTTTATTATTTAATATTCTTTAGTAAATTTAATATGTTTGTTAAGTCTTTTAATGTAGATATATGTCTATATATACATATATATTTTGTGTG